>JAWJED010000046.1:2293150-2305150 GCA_033675135.1 Frankliniella intonsa | reverse complement strand
CTGGCTTCTTCGGGCTCGCGGCCACGGGGCGGTAGCTTCGGCTTCAGACATGATGATGACGACGGACTTGACGAGGTACAGCGACACGTACACAGACGGTGACGAGGATGGTGCACTCGGCCGCGAGGTGCCTCACTATACCGCGATGTCCGAACGGCCGCGCAGACGGTGCAGACCTAGCGCCGCGTGTCTCCCCGCGAGCCGTCGTCGACGTGCTCGCGACCCCGTTCTAACCGACTTTTCACCTAAAGGACGGCGCGCCGTGCGGCCCGACGCATACCGTCGGATAGCCTAGAGTGCAGGCTACACGACGGTGACTTCGAGATGTGCGCGCGTCGTGCCCAGCTGTGCGAAACGAACCGCGGAAAACAGACGACCGCTCCGAGAGACCGACCTCGGTCGCGTATTTTGGACATTTACGCCCCTTGGGCGGCGCGCCCCGCGTGGGCCGGCGCGCGGGGCCGTGGCGACAACCTTTCCGAAGGCCCATGCCGAGTTTCAGCTCGCTCCGCCCAACGGCAGACGGTACGAGGGCGTTCAAATGAGAGCCTGCATCAAACATACTTCGCGCCCTCCGGACGACTCGCCACACTCGGACCCTCACGACTTCCTTCACGCCTTTAACCCCCGGGGTGAACGTTACACGACGACGACGGATACGCGTCCGTCCGCGAACTCGGACTCGTCTCGGCGAAAAACACGTCGTTACGAGACGCGAGACGCGACTTGCAGCCGCGAAGTTCAGCTCGCTCGTATACCCTCTATGCAACGGTGCCTCCGTATCACACCCGTGACCTGGATTCCAGTCTCCGCTTGTATC
The DNA here is from genome assembly GCA_033675135.1 of Frankliniella intonsa. Taxonomy (NCBI): domain Eukaryota; kingdom Metazoa; phylum Arthropoda; class Insecta; order Thysanoptera; family Thripidae; genus Frankliniella; species Frankliniella intonsa. Next base: position 2,304,330 of record JAWJED010000046.1, on the reverse strand, counting down.
GCGTCATTCAATATCGTTATAACGTGACAGACGTTCGCGCATCCCTCACGTCATACACCACACTCGATACGGTAGAATATCACACCTACACTTATCGTCGCTGTGACGTGCGGAAACGGTATGACCGCCCGTGTCCGGCCTATCGTTAGCCTCCCGGCGGCGTGACGGACACGCGCGTCACAGTCACCTGCGACTGTCGGGAGTTACGGTGTGTAACGTTACGTACACTTACGTTTCGCTAAGCAAAAGCCTTTTGCGGGCATCAAGCTCGTGCCTAATGGGTACTAAACGATTAATGGCTGACTGAGAGATTGTAAAACGGTACAGCCCTACAGCTCATTTTCGAGACTTTGTAACGTTACAGCGTTACCGGCAGGGGCGTCACATGCCATTTCAAGAGTCCAGGCCGATTTCCGATCTCGCTGTGCGATAACGCGCCATTACGCGTTGAAGCTTACGTATACCTTAAGGTGCTTTAGTGTGGAGACTGTCACGCTACTGATTGACGTCATATCGCGTAGTTCAACCGATTGACGTTATTAAAAGTCAACGGACGACACAAGACGTAATCAGACGATATTCCACACATGACGTAATGAGATGTTATTCGACAAACGGCGTTATTTCGCGTTATTCGGTAAAAGGCGGGAATATTCACGTTCTACACTTGCCAACTGCTCGCACACCTAAGTTCCCACAAAGTACTCGCACAACAGAGTTTCCGTGGAAACTCTGCTCGCACAACCAAGTCCCCTCACTCTGCGCTCACACGCACGCACTCTCTGCGATGACTACCACAACGCACACCGTTCGTTCTCGCCAACGACCATACCACGCTGGGCCTACCGCTTCCCTTCCGTACAGCGAAGTCAAGCAGCGTTGGGTGCGGATAGTACTTAGATGGGTGACCGCTTGGGAACACCGCATGCCGTTGGCATCTTTTTTCGCGGTTTTGGACGTGTCAGACTTGTAATTTTTGTTTTTAATGAACTTTCGAGGTGTTTTCTGAATTTTTATTGAATTTTTGTGAACTTTTTGTGATTTTTTATTGAATTTTTGTGAATTTTGCTTGAATTTTTGTGAATTTTTGTGAATTTTTATTGAATTTTTGTGATTTTTATTGAATTTTGTGGTTTTTATTAAATTTTTGTGAATTTTGCTTGAATTTTTATTGAATTTTTGTGAATTTTTATTGAATTTTTGTGATTTTTATTGAATTTTTGTGGTTTTATTGAATTTTTGTGAATTTTGCTTGAATTTTTATTGAATTTTTGTGAATTTTTATTGAATTTTGGTGATTTTTATTGAATTTTTGTGAATTTTTGCTAGAATTTTTCCTAATTTTTTGTAAACTTTTGTGAATTCCTATGAATTTTTGTGATTCTTTTTGAATTGCTCTGAATTTTTCTGATTTTTGTAAATTTTTTTGTATTTTTCTGTTTTTCTTTTTTTTTGAATTCTTCTCAATTGTTTTGAATTTTTCTGAATTTTTCTGAATTTTTGTGAAATTTTTCTGTAATTTTCTGATTTTTTTTTGAATTGGTCTGAATTGTTTTGAATTTCCCTGAATTGTTTTGAATTTCTCTGAATTTTTCTGAATTGTTCCGAATTTTTGTGAAATTTTTCTGTATTTTTCTGATTTTTTTTTAATTTGTCTGAATTGTTTTGAATTTCTCTGAATTTTTCTGAATTAATAGGTGTACAAAAATTTTAGAGCTGCTCCCCCCTCGCTATTATGTCACTGTTACCAACACGGAAGATTTGTGTTGAAAAAAGTTGTTGAAAATTGTTTGCTGATCAATATTAATTCTGAAGAAATATGTCGTCGGACCAACCGTTTCCGAGATACCTGACATTTTGTCGCTCGGACCTTCCGTTCCAAAGTTAGAGGTCAAAGTTAAAGAAATGACGTATTTGAGTTAAAATTTGCGCCCGGTAGATAGGCAACCACTTTCGGGATGATATCAAGGGAGGAAAGGTACTAGAAATTCGTTTCCCATCAAGATTGCTTCAGAGGGAGAAAGCCGTGCGATTCATCGTTTTCGAGATATTACACATTCTCGATATATATCTCGTCGCTGTGAAATAAAACTAGTATACATATGGAAATTTTTTTTTCGCTTTTCAAGTGTTTTTACGACGCGCCCCGACGTAATTCGCGAAAGTACGACCTCACCCCTTTAGGGGTGGGCGAAAATTTCGTCCGTTTTGCCTATCTCTGACCGTTCAGGCGCTACGCGGCATTTTCGACGAGAGGAGGGGGTATGAGACGTGACACACAGCGAGCAGACGAGACAGACAGCGATCACACGCGGCTCACGGGAATCGAACCCGCGCCAAACCTTGCCATTGCTGACCAGGCCGGACATCCAGTCACCGCTTGAGTGCGATCGAGACGGGACAGAAGCAGACAGAAAGACATATCATGTCCCCCCCACACCACTCGGATTTTTGTCACCACCCCCCTTCGCCTACCACATAGCCCCCTGCTGCTGCCCGGGTGGAAGAGAGAGAGAGAAAGGACTGTATTCAGAGAGAGGGGGGGGGGGGGGAAAAAAAAAAAAAAAAAAAAGAAAAAAAGAAAAAAAAGAGTCCAAAACGCTAAAAAAATGAAAAATCGGGCAGAGGTTCCCCTTTGGGGCCCGAAGGATGACCTCCAGCGAGCACAATGCCGCACCCCAAACGCAAACACCTCACAAACTCTCAACACGCAAACACACAGGGACGCCGGAGCCGGCCTGCGCGACCAGCGAGCACTCCTGTCGCCCCCTTCCTATTGCGCGACGAGGCTTCCGCTTTCCTAGAATCTCACCGCGCTGCTCTCCGCCGCGGCCGCCCCTGCCTGCGTCCCCTCCCAAGTTCTCAGAATTTCCCCGTCCGAAACCTCGGCGGGCCGCGCTTGCACGCTCGCACTTGCATCTATGCGAACCCTCTCCCCGCCCCCTCCCTCCCCCTAGCCGGGCCGGGCCGGGCCGGGCCGGGTGGGGCGGGGCGGGGCGGGGCGGGGCGGGGCGGCCGGCGGCTCCGTTCCATCACTCAGTCATCGGTGCACCGCCGGTCGGTGCGGGCGGACGCTTTGGACCCCTCTCGCCCCCTTCCTATTGCGCGACGAGCCTACCGCTTTCCTGGAATCTCATCGCGCCGCGGCCGCCCCTGCCTGCGTCCCCTTCCCAGTTCTCAGAATTTCCCCGTCCGAAACCTCGGCGGGCCGCGCTGGCACGCTCGCACTTGCATCTATGCGAACCCTCTCCCCGTCCCCTCCCTCCCCCGGGCCGGGCCGGGCGGGGCGGGGCGGGGCGGGGCGGCCGGCGGCTCCGTTCCATCACAGGCGGAGGCGGCTCACATCAGTCATCGGTGCACCGCCGGCCGGTGCGGGCGGACGCTTCGCGCTGCGTCACGCCGCGCCTTGGGCGCATTTCGCGTCAGTGCAGTGTTTACTGATCAGTGATACTCTTACAGTGCTGCGCATCCCGTGTGTGTACCCTTCAGTGTTGAAGCACCGACCCCGCGTGTTTCCCCACAGTGACCAGTGTTCAGTGCACAGGTGTTGTCGACTCAGGCAGCGGCTGCGTTAATCCCCACGGGACGGCCCTACCTGCTAGCATCGTACAGGTCCCACCGGGGCCGGCCGGGGAGACGCGGCTCAGCCGGGGCCCTGCTACGGTAAGTCACAACCCCTTTTGACTGTTTTGATTCGCGTATCGCGAGTGGCATGTCGTCGCGCGAGTGGGTGTCGGCGCTGGCATCGCCTCCGAGCGTGGGGTATCGCCGCCATTTCGGAGCTCCGCGCGACGCTAGCGCTCGGCGCCAACTCGACGTTATGTGTTCACCCTACATTGACCGGTCGTGTTCCGAACGTTCAATTCGCATTGTCCTTATCGCTTCTCGGCCTCCTACCGAGGCATTGGTACTCTACCCGCTAATAGCAAGGGAGAATATCCTGGTGGTACCAATGCCAAAGAGCTGACCGGTGGCGATCGAGTCCTCTCGTCTCGCTATTCTTTTCCCGCCTTTCCCGTCAGTCGACGGTCAGGCCATCGTTCACCGTCACCTTTTTGCCTTTGTTCGGCTTGTCCGGCGAGGCCGCTGCCCCCGTTCTCTTTGTCCCGCCCCCAACTTCGCCAAGGCCGTGGTCGCCTGTGCGTGCCGGCTTGCCGGATACGGTCTTGGTGGAGGTAAGGAAAGGCCCAGAGGCGGGGGCCCCCCTCTAACGCCGCTTTCGGCAGCAAGGTTCGCTGGTCCCCTACCGGGGTCCAGAGGGTAGAGGTACAACCTCCCCCGCTTTCCGCACGCTTCCCCCCGGCCCATTGGTCGAACGGGGGAGGGTCAGTGGTCCGAGAGAGCGGGGGGCCCAACCAACGCCTAGGGCAGTCGGTTGTACCCAGGCAAAGGGCTAGTCCTGATAGCAGCCACCCGCCTTGGAAAACCATCCCGGTGAAAGGCCGGCATAGGAACCTCCCCTGCTAGGGCAACGCGACAGCCCCTCGGGGCCTAGCGCACTCGCACCCCGCGTTCCGCAAGTCTGGGCTTGCACCAAATCGTGGCCACCTAGTGGTCACGTCACCCGGACTTGTGTGTAGAGCGGCCCCTCAGGTACGTGTTCCGCCAACACAGGCCTTGCACCCAGTCGTGGCCACATCGTGGTCACGCAGCCAGTGTTGGTGTGCATAGCGGACTGAGGGGGGAAAGGTTAACTTAGGGGAGGAACAACTAACACTTGCGGCGCGCGGAGCTCCGATCCGCAAACCCACGCCGAGAGTTAACCTCAACCAGCACGTGCTAGTCAGCTGACACGCACGAAAACGGCGCGCGGAGCTCCCTGAGGGAAAGGTCCTGAGAAGCGGGCAAAGTGAAGGCGCAAGAAGTCGCCCGTGGAAAATCTCTGAAATGGCAAGAAGCCCAATCCGCATTTAAAGAAGCCGCTCTAAGAAGAATTTAGAACACCCAGATTCAAACAATCAAAGAAGAATTTCCTAAAGCATTTCTCTGTATAACTTGCTAGCCTTCAAGTCAACAGGAAAATTCTTCAAGTATGAATCTTAATAATTGCCCGTACTGAGTTTAAAATCTTAGCTCCTGCAGCATCTTTCTCCTCCAATGTTCGGAACGAACTAAGAAGAGATAAGAATGGAGAAGAGGAACTCAGTTCACAAGAACCCAAAAGGGAAAATAGATGCCAAAGATAGATTAAAGGAACTCCAAAAGAAGAGCAAGCAAAGATCCCAAATAAATACTCAAACACCAAGTCCAACCATTCAAAATGAAGATCCGTTGAAGAGATACAATGAACAAATGAGTAAACAAGTCACTACTTTTGCGACCACCACATGCACAACAAATACAGTAACCTCAACTTTCGCTACCACCAGCACAGCTGCAATCTATCCATCAATTTTCTCACCAGGGATAACCTCGTCGAAAATTCAACCCTCCCAATTTATTGATAATTCAATCTCCCAATTACCTTATAGTGGAGCCAACATCGAGAGCCAATCTCAAGATGTAATACCAGCTACTCAAGACCAAACTCAAACCAACACCGACCGAGAAAATGATTTTATATACAAGGTTCCACCTGGAGACATTCTGAAACTTGTAGAAGATTACAAAGAGAAAATTAAACTCAACCAACCTATTCTACCCAATGAAAAAATAGCCTTTGATTATGTCAAACGCCTGGAGCAGGAAATGATTGAGGAAAATAATAAGAAAAGACTCGAAGATTCTTCCTGGGAGCAGCCCAAGAAAACATCACCACAAAGAACTTACCCGAACGATTATGTAATGAATCTAATCGACCTAGTAAATCAGTTCAGTCCACTCGGCACCGAAGAAGATCCTGACCTAAATGTAGAGGAAGATGATAAGATACACTCTGAAGGAGACGAAGACCAGAGCTCCCCACGAAGGAAAAAACAAAAAAAGGAAAACCCGCCAAAACCACAAAGAGAGAAGAAGAACCAAGAACAACCCTTCAAAAAATTAGCCCAAAGAAAAAATAGCGTACTAACAGTCAACCTAGTAACCACTCCTGCATCATCCTCAAAAGAAAATCCACAAGCAAATCAACCATCCGACCCAAGAAGCAAACCAATCAGCTCCAAACCTCCGCCAATTGTCTTAGCACAGACGAAAATCCCGTTTGGAAAACTCCAAGAACTGTTGACTCAGGAGATTGGACTGGGCAACTTTGAAGGGAAAAGTCGAGGACCCTCACTATGCATTTAACAAAAATTTCTCCCACTTCCAAAAAACCAAGAAGGTCCTAGAGGAAAACGATTTTCAATACCACACTTACTCAACCAAAGAAGAAAGACCACTACAGTACACCATCAAACCCGTATATCACGGCATTCCACTAGAGGACATCAAAGAAGAACTCGAAATCCAAGGTTATCAAGTTACAAACATCCACCGCTACCGGGATGAAGTTTATGTCGACCTAAAAAACACCCCAGATCAAACGCAAATCCTAGAATTAACCTCAATCCTCAGCCAAAAAATAAGAGTCGAAGAAAAAAGAAAAAACACAGTCACTATCTGCACACGATGCTGCAGCTACCACCATACGCAGAGACACTGCCGGCTCAAAGCTTACTGCATAATATGCGCTGAGGAGCACCATTATGCCCAGTGCAAAAGTGAATCGTTTAAATGCTTTAACTGCAAGGGAGACCACAGAGCTACATCACGAGCTTGTCCTAAATTCATCAAAGAGGAGCAAAGAGTCCTAGATCGAAGAGAAATAGCCACTGGCAAGACACCAACCCCACAATTTAGGGGAACAAACGTATGGGAAGAACGAGCCAAGAAATTGAATGAAAAGAAAGATGAGAAAAACCAAGAGCCAAACATCACCCAATTCCTTAAGAATATTAGAGACCAAACAAACTCAGAGGGAGGCCAAAAAACCAACTTTACCAACAATGATGAACAGAGCACAAACATAGTGCAGATACTGATTGACCTCTTTAAAACTGAGGTTCTCCCCTACCTGATTAAAGAACTAAAAACTTGGCTTCTAAATAATGGCTTAAATTGGATTAAAAAAAACCTCAAAGAAATTTTACCACAAATTCTAGAATCATTGATGAAATAATGTTCAATAAATCACTGAAAAGATGGCCCAAGGGTCCCCACCCAAGTTGGTGTGCAGTCGATTTCAACTTAGCAAAAAGATGGTCTACGGACCCACACACAAGTTGTTGTTTGCTACCCCCCCAACTAAAAGGGCGATCCCAGGAAGTAATCAAAACAAATGAAAGCAAAAATATGGCTCAAGAAAACTCTTCAACCTCAACTCTTAAAATCTCGAATGAAAAAATGGTCACGAAATCGCTGAAAAGATGGCCTAAGGGCCCCCACCCAAGCTGGTGTACAGACGATTACTGCAAAGCAAAAAGATGGTCCACGGACCCACACACAAGTTGTGGTTTGCTACCCCTCCATCTAAAAGACTCACAAGAAGGGCATTCCCAGGCTGAAGGCAAAACAAAAAATAAGATGGCTCAACGAAGAATTCCTACCTCAGTTCGTAAAGTATCTCATAAAATGTTCAATAAATCACTGAAAAGATGGCCCAAGGGTCCCCACCCAAGTTGGTGTGCAGTCGATTTCAACCTAGCAAAAAGATGGTCCACGGACCCACACACAAGTTGTGGTTTGCTACCCCCCCAAACAAAAGACTCTCAAGAAGGGCTCTCCCAGGCTGAAGGCAAAACAAAAAATAAGATGGCTCAAGGAAGAATTCCTACCTCAGTTCGTAAAGTATCTCATAAAATGTTCATGAAATCGCTGAAAAGATGGCCCAAGGGTCCCCACCCAAGTTGGTGTGCAGTCGATTTCAACTTAGCAAAAAGATGGTCCACGGACTCACACGTTGTTGTTTGCTACCCCCTCAAACAAAAGACTCTCAAGAAGAGGCTCTCCCAGGCTGAAGGCAATACAAATACTAAGATGGCTCTTAATTGTGGTTTGCTACCTCCCCAACTAAAAGACTCTCAAGAAGGGCACTCCCACGAAGGAGCAAAAACATACAAAAACCAAAAGATGGCTCAAAAAAGCCCACCCCCAAGAAGGGGTAGGAGACAAAACCCAATAAAAGATCCCCTAGAAGGGCACTCCCACGAAGGAGCTAAAAAAATCCAAAAGAAGGCTCAAGAAAGCTCACCCCCAAGAAGGGGTTGGAGAAAACAGCAAACCCAAGTTGACACAGCCCACAACCATCCGTCAAAGTGCCAACAAAATACCTATAAACTCCCTAACACCTCAAAATGGCCTTAAAAATTCTTTGTTGGAACATCAACGGCTTAAGAAAAAGAAAAACAGAGCTTGAAATACTTATCGATAAGCATAAACCCGATGTAGTAACACTGCAAGAAACGATGATCGGAAAAACAGAATTCGCTATTCAAGATCAAAACTACACCATGCTACGAAGAGACAGGCCAACAGGAATGAGAGGTGGCGTTGCCATATTTATAAGAGACGACCTTGACTTTTATGAGAAAAACTATAACCAAGATACCTCAACGGTCGAAAAAATAACAACAGCCATTAAAACATGCTCAGGAACGTTTGAAATCTCCTCAGTGTATATGCCACCAGGCAATAAGACAAAAGTCAGACATCTTCTCCATTCCGATACCAAAAGGTAAATTTCTGTTAGCAGGCGACCTTAACGCCACAACTTCCGAATGGGGCCACAAAAAAACCAACATGTATGGAAAATGGATCACAGAATTCATGGAAAGAAATAACTTGGAGATCCACATTCCCGACAAGCCAACGAGACTAGCTAACAGAAGTACGGACACAGACAACACTTTGGATTACGCAATTACGAAAGAAGATCAACATGTAAGCCTCCAAGTGCTTGATAAGGAGTTTACCAGCTCCGACCATTTACCATTACTAATCCTAGCCCCGTATAAACCAACGACAGTAAGAAGAGACTTCAAATATAAACTCATTTGGCCAAAATTTTCAGAAGAACTAGATCGCCCCTACCAACTCACAACTGACACTAACTATGACTGCAACCATCTCACAGCTACAATCCAGGCGTCAATTATCAATAACACCAGAAGCATTAAAAAGAAGAAATTCTACAAATATAAATCCGATAAGATCCTAGCACTGGTAAAATTAAAACAAGAGGCGAATAAAAGATATGCCAACACCAGAGCTCATCAAGACAAATCAGCGATCAACAAACTGCAAAAAGAACTATCAAACGAAATCAAATCACTAAGAGAAGACGAAAAATTAAAAAAGATCCAAAGCCTGGAAGATCCCATCAAAAGATGGCAAACGCTAAAGCACGACAAACCAAAACCACCGATCATACCAACCCTAACAGACGAAAATGGCCTCAAAGCTGAACTAAAATCCGAAAAAGCTAATTTATTAGCACAAAACCTGGAAAGCAAATTTACCGAACTAAACTCAAATCAAGACCAACAGCTTCAGCAAGAGATATCAGAATTCCTCAAGAGCCTTAGATCTAAAGAAGACAGCCAAGCACCCACAATAACACTGAAAACCCTAGAGGAAGAAATAAAGAACCTAAAAGTCAACAGCGCGCCAGGAAATGATGGGATCAATAACAAGCATATCAAAAACCTTCCTGACACGGCAAAATCCCACCTGCTGGACATTTACAACCAAATCATTACCACCGGTGAATACCCAAGAGCCTGGAAGCACGCCTTAGTTACAATGATCCACAAAGCAGGGAAACCAAAAACCCAGCCCAACTCTTACCGACCAATCTCTTTATTACCTTGTCTCGGAAAATTACTAGAACGCCTTATCCTGAAGCACATGAATATGGAAGAAATACCTGATCATCAGTTTGGATTTAGACCAAACCACTCGACCACCCTGCAGCTCACACGACTCATCCACGACATCGCAATGAACAACGATAACAATCAAAAATCTGTGCTCGTCTCCTTGGACATAGAAGCAGCCTTTGACAAGGTCCCACACAAAGAACTTCTCTTCAAGCTCAACAAAACAAATCAACCAACTTGGATAATACGACTTCTACAAACCTACTACAACGGCAGAACATTTCAAGTTAAAATAGACAACAATCTTTCAACCACCAAGCAAATAAAAGCCGGGACAGCCCAAGGTGCGGTGATCTCACCCACCCTATACTCACTTTACATATCCGATATGCCTAAAACAACCTATGTCAATACCTACCAATATGCTGACGACACGGCCTTTCTCACCTCAAGCAAGAATATTGATTCGGCAATCCAGCTCATAAACCAGCATCTCGCAAAACTCCAACTGTGGTGTGAAGACTGGAAGACCAAGATCAATGCGACCAAGAGCTCAGCTCTCCTCTTCAAATCAAGAAACCAGCAACTGTCAATCGTTTACAATAATCAAGAAATCAAACCAGAAAAGACAATCAAATACCTTGGTGTTACGATAGACAACGCGCTCAACTTTAAACAACACATTACAAACGTCATTACATCTTCAAAAACGAAAACAGCCAGCCTGCTCCAATACATCACCAGCAATAACACCACCACCATGAAGACCAAAGCAATCCTATACAATGCACTGATACGACCAACGATCACCTACGGACTCCCGGCATGGGACAACATACCTGACTCCTCATGGACCACTCTGGAGAGCATAGAAACCAAGTGGTGCAGGATGATGCTCCGACTTCCAAGAGAAACCAGACTGGAAGATCTTTATGACAGCCTTCCGTTTACTAATCTAATGACGACGCGAAACAAGTTACTCCTGGACTTTTACAGAACAAGAAACAAACACCCGAACCCGCTAATCAACGAAATGATCAACATCGGGAACAGCACACCACTCTTCAGGGCAAGAGCACTACTTTGGAACGCGGTTGGATACGCAGTACAAAATCTACAAAGAGAAGAAAATGCATTACAGCTATTTGAACATCCTGACCAAGCAATGAAGCTAACAAAAAAGAGATCGCGACAAGAAGCATCCTGAAGTTATATACCATCCTGAAAACTGCGCAGTTTTTTAGTGGGTTAAAGTCCCACACTACCGCCCCGAACACCTTGGGGCGGGTGCCTACCAGGTCCACCCTGGCAAGGAGGACCGGAGGGCCCATGGCGGGTAACCTCCTGGCCAATAACCAGCGGACAGAGGTTTTTCTGCGCGCT
>JAWJED010000046.1:2268694-2291150 GCA_033675135.1 Frankliniella intonsa | reverse complement strand
AGACTTCCAAGTCAACGTATCACTCTGACAGCCCTTCTGGCTCGCATTGAATTTGAAGAAGGTGAAAATGCCCACTATTTTGATCATTTTAAAGAAATAGTTTCAGATTTTTAAACCACAGGAAAAGGCCTGTGTCCTTATGCGTGGGATGTGAGGTTCACATACGGAAGTCTGTCATGTACAATGAGGCAAGAGATTGTGTAGAGGGAACTGTAAATCATGGTGATGGGATCTATCATCGGGATGTTGCTAACAAGGCTTTGGTTTTTATGGTCAGGAGCATAACAAAACAATGGAAGCAGCCGGTGGCATATTATTTCAGTGAAGGTGAAACTCCTACTGATAAGCTGAAAGAACTATTGTGCGCTGCAAAAAATTGGGTTGAATATCAGAGCCAGTGTTTCTGATCAGGGGGGGAATAATTTAGGAGCTGTCCGGTGTCTCAGGAATAGCAACACCCCACCCAGGTTACGAGAAGCCCACAAGAAGAAATCGCCATTGTGTCCTGGCTGAAAGAAAAGGAAGGCAGCTGTCACCAAGACTCGTAAATTTTCTGGTTTAAAAGGTGTTGGTTTTTCTAGGCATTCCTGTTTAGTGTGTCGTGCAAACTCTCTGAGGCCTGCCCCTGTTGTTTGTTACAATGTAAATCATGCTAATATTTATCATTTCTGGGATGTTCCTCATTTGCTTAAAAATCTTAGATGTAATTTTGAAAAGTATCCTGTTTCTTTTGATAAAGGGAAAGTGGCTTGTTGGAATCATATAGTCCAACTTAAGTATCAGGATGGCTATGATGGTGGTACTTTTTTTAATATGGCATTAAAACTAACTGATCAACATGTAAAGCCGGCTCATAATAAGGATAAAATGAAAGTTAGCATGGCAGCACAAGTTTTGAGCTGCAGAGTTGCCACTGCTCTTAAATTAATTAATGATTGGTCTGATGGCACAGCAATACCTGGTTGTTTGGAAACATCTCAGTTTATTTATTTTGTTGACCAGCTTTTTGATAGTTTTAATGGGGGGTGTGCTAAAGCTACAGCAAGGCCATTAAGATGTAATTTATCAGCTACATCACCTCATTTTGATTTTTGGAATGAGGCTGAGGGCAAAATTAAAAAGTGGTGGTTTAAAGGGGCTTCAACTGCTTATGCTTCCACTGTTTGGTGGTTAGAAAATATTTCTGCAGTAAGGGGTTTGTGGGCTGAATTGCAAAGGCATTATGAGTTGCAATATCTAAATTTACGGGCACTAAATCAAGATCCTCTGGAGAATTTATTTTCAGTTATTAAATCTAATGGCCAGAAATTACCTACAGTGTCTCAGTTTAAGGGAGGGTTAAAGACTGCTATTATTACTAATTTAAGAAACAGTGGTATTCGTGGAGCCAATTGTGAGGGGGACGGGGCAAGCCTCTTAACTGATCTTAATAAACTTTTTTCTCCCATTTCTAGCACATTAAGCGAAGGTGACCAGGCAAGTGCACAGAGTAACGAGGAAGAAGAATTCTCTCCAGCAGATGAACGTGAACTCCTGAGTCTTAAACGTAATCTTCCAGGTGCTGCTGCTGCTGTATCAAATGACTGCGAAGAAAATCCTGATGAAGTTTTTGATCTTTTGTTTGATAATACCACTTCTATTCATCCTCCACAGCATGTCATTACTAGGGACAAAATTCCACCTTTGTCTCCTGACACAAGAAGAGATAATTGGCGGAAGAAGACAGAAGAGCAGTTGGTGGCAGAAGGTGTTGCTGCGGGTCAGAGAGCTATTGAAAAGGAGAATAGGGGTTTGTTTGGGAATAGGAGAAAGGTTACTGCTTATATTGCTGGTTTCATGGTGAGAAAAACTTTATCTCGAGTAAACTGTGAGAATTGTTCTAATACATTAGTCTCTGAGGAAATTGAAGATGACCATGACTTAGTTCTGGCATTCGAGCATGACGATAAGAAAAGGCTAATTTATGCCCGTAAAAGTGTTATAGATTTAACTGTTGGCTCTGTTGATATTTTTCTTAAATTTATTCAAACTGATTTCCATAAGCCTAAATTAAAGAGCAACCTTTGTGACCAAATTTATCGTAATCATGATTTGAGAGGTCTCGGTTGTGAGGAACATATATGTGAAGTACAGCGCCTTTTGTTGTTGTACTTCTGTAGAGTCTCTATTTATCATCAATGTAGAATCATGAACAGGGAATTTTCTAAATCTTGGCAGAACCAAAAAACCATTAGCAGCTTACCTGCAAAATCCAGAAAGAAAACCAGCAGTAAAAGCAGTCAACCCTCTAGGGCAAACAGGGTACTGGAGGAGAGAGTGGATGACCCGTCCAGTCACCAATTATCTGCAGAAGTAGTGGAAGAAATGGTAAATAATTTTTGACTTACTTTTACAGCTTCTAATTATTTTTTTTATATTTATTTCAGAGCCTTTCTGCAGCAGTTTGTGTCTAATTGTTTTGATTGTTTACCTTTCTTAGTGCTATACTTTGTGCTTGTTTGTGTGGTGTTGGGCAAGAGTTGATGTCAGCCTTGCCTGAGGCCACTTTGTCTAATCATTTTGTGTTTGTTTACCTTTCTTAGTGCTATACTTTGTGCTTGTTTGTGTGGTGTTGGGCAAGAGTTGATGTCAGCCTTGCCTGAGGCCACTTTGTCTAATCATTTTGTGTTTATTTACCTTTCTTAGTGGTATACTTTGTGTTTGTTTACCTTTCTTTGGGCTTGCCAGCCACTTTTAAATATGCTCCTAGTGTTATGTCTCTTATCAAATTTTGTCTCCCCTTGTGATAAAAGGAATTAGTGTCTTTAGTTACCCATTCTAGTCTGTTTTGGTTGTAAACTTAGCACTCTCACTATCCTTAACATAGATAAATTGTCAATGACAAGCGATATTACCAGACATTGACTACTCGATTATGACTTACTCTATATATGACAAGTGATATTACCAGATTTTGACTTCTCGATTACGGCTTTACCCCATATTGATTCCAGTTTAGCTGAGCACATTTCCTTTATGCCCTTTCGGCAACAGGAAACCCGCTTCAGCAAGAAACTGGTTGGTGGTTACCATTATTTAATTGGCACCTTTTGCCTGTAAATACTGTATATAATTCTTTTTCTTCTTCTTCTTCTATATTCTATATTAATATTTAAGTTAAAGAATACGTATTTGTTGACTTTTAAGATTTTACATGTTAAAGTAGCAGTCACAAGTGGACTCATAGCTTTGACCAACTGATTACGTCTTTCCCAATTGAGAGTCTAGTTTTGTTGAGCGCGTTTCCTTCATGCCCCTTTGGCATCAGGAAACCCGCTTCAGCAAGAAACTGGTTGGTGGTTACCATTATATTTAAGAGGCACCTTTTGCCTATTAATTCTTTGTGCTTATATGTTAGGGCGAAAGTCCGGAGTCCGGCGAAAGTCCGACTTTCCCCGGCGAAAGTCCGGATTCTCCAATTCGGCTGGTGAATGTCCGAAGGATTATATTTTAAAACTTTTCAATTGGACTTACTCCGGCGAATTCTGACATTCTCCAGTACTATTGGTGTAACCTAAGTTTCTCCATTGCGCAGCGGCGAATGTCCGACTATGAGGGGGAGAGGGGGGTGGGAGGGAGTTGATAATTGTTATTCAATTTTTATTTATTTGTTGCAGCAAGGCGTGGCGTTGTGGCACGCGCTCTTGCACTTTTCGCCCCGCCGTACGCAGCTGCAGCGTCGCGTGTCACACCCCTTCTGACACTTGCAGCTCTCGTCCCCTTGCCCCCCTGAGTGGCTGGCCGCCGTCGCCATCGTGCGGAGCGCCGTTCCACCCCGGCCCTCCCTCTCGGGGACGTCCTCAAGGCGGAGGAACTGGTGTTTGGTGGGGTGGATGGCGTTCCGGGCGGCCAGCCGGTCCATGAGGCCCGCCGCGTTGCCCACCCGGTACAGGCCGTTCTCCGTCACCGCTGTCACGACGGCCAGCACGTTCCTCGGGTCACAGGATGCTCGGTCGACGCGGGGCACGGCGACGGTGACGTTGTCGCCGACTCGGATGGGTGCGAGGCTCCTGGCTTGGCTGGACAGCATGCGCTCAGCCTGGTCCAGGAGCCCCTCCCGCGCCGACGTCTGCTGCATCCCGATGACCCTGGCCCGACTGCAGAGGTGACACTTCCCCCCGTTTCCGCACGGTGGGTGCAGCGGCAGTGCGCATGTAGTGCACGTGTCGCGCGAGGTGACCGGCCTGCTGCACACCGTGCAGATGTCGAAGTCCCACCCGCGGAAGCGAGGGGTGGAGGTGGGTGTACCGGGCGGGAGGTGGTGAAGTGGGGTCACTGGGCCTCTGGGACTCAGCGCTGGTGACAGGGCGGGGGAAGGGGCTGGGCGGGGCGGGGACGTAGTCGGGAATTGTACTGCGTGAGGAGAGGGACGCTGCTGGCTAGCTGGCAGGACCAGATGATGGGGCGAGGAGCGAGGGGAGGGCGAGGAGCGAAAGGAGGGCACTGTACACAAGTCGAGACAGCAATAATCGTACCCTATGACTGATAGCGAGCACTCTCTCCCTACGCCGGTAGTAACAAACCAGGGTTGGCGCCGTGCCGAATCCCCCTCAGGAACTCCTCTAGCTCCTCCTCCGTCGACATCTCCGGCAGGACACCACTAGGCAGTGTCGACGTGATGGCCATCCTCATTGGAAAGCCGAACACTGCCTCGTAAGGTGACCTGCCGACGCCGCGATGGATCATCCGGTTCTTCTGGGAGGCAACGTACCGCAACCCCTTCGACCATTGTCGGGTGCGGTGGGTGGACATCCACGCGTGGAGCATGTTCTGGATGTCTTGTTTAGACCGCTCGACAATCCCCTGGCTTTGGGAGTGCCTCGGGGCGCCTGTGGAGGAGACGAACAATTATTGTACCATATAGTGTACCATTACGTTGTGATTGCGAAGTCGTTTACTTACCGTGTACTATTTTCAGCTCCGGCCAGGTTTCCTTCGGCGACTCCAACACTGCGTTGCAGAATTCCCGGCCGTTGTCGCTTTGCAGAAAACACGGCGCCCCGAACACGAGGAATATGTCCACCAGGTTATCCAACACCTCCCGTGCCGTCTTGCTCGCCAGCGTCCTCAAGTAGGTGAACTTTGTCAGGTGGTCTTGCAAGTTCAAAATCCACTTGAAGCCCCCGTCCGCCGATGACTGCATATCCAGCAGATCGACCTGGGCGTAGTCGTTCATCTGGCGGAACACCATCGGGCGGACGGTGATCCTTCTCCTCACCGGGTTCTTCTTCGTCACAGGCTGAGAAACAACGATATGACTTCCTCGCCCAGGTTGGCATACGTGTTCTCTAGGAGAGCCACCATCCTGTGCTTCCCGCCGTGCCCTTCCTTGTGTGTCGCTGCCAGGATGTATATTTCTGTGGTCCGTACGAATGTGCGCTGTGGGAGATCTTGCGCACCCGGGGGACGGGCTTTCTTCCTCTTCTTTTTCTTCGCTTCCACAAGTTTCTCCAGTTCCCCCGGGTACTTCACCACTTCAAAGCGCTTTACTCGGCGGCTGTCCAGAGAAGTTGACCCGCCCTTCTTCCTTTCAGGAGCTCCGCGTACACTTCGGGTGTGAAGTACGAAGACGCCTTGAGGTTTTTCTTGGAGGCGACGACGACCGCTAGCTACGCCTCAAACTCCTCACGGCTCAGCAGCGGCCCCCGCCGCACATTCCCTCCTTCTTCGGCGTCTTCACCTTCCATGGCGAGGGCTCAGCAGTGTTCCGGATCAGCCGGGCCGGTCAGCCTCCCAGCCCGAAGTGTCAGGAGTGCACGAACACGGATGTTGGTTGGGTCTTAGATGACTCGGGAGGAAGACCGGCTCGACCCGGCCGGTCCGGAACACTGAGCGCACTGAGGCCAATTGTTGGAGGCTCCCTTTATATAGGCACGCCTACAATACCCTCCACTCGTTGCCTCCCACCGCGACAATACCACCTCGGTACCTCCCGTACCAACCACACGCCAAGCCCCCACCCCCCACCCCCCACCCCCGCCCCGCCCCGCCCCGCCCATCCTGGTTTCGGACTTTCGCCACCACCAAACGGCGAATGTTAAGATTCGCCGAGGAGGATTGGCGAATGTCCGATTTAATTGCTATAATTTTAAAAATCGGGCTTTCGCCGCAAAAATTGGAGAATCCGGACTTCCGCCGGGGAAGGTCCGACTTCCGCCACAGTCGGACTTTCGCCCTAACATATATTTTTTTGTTTTCATTTATCCATACTATAAAAACAAAAAACAAAAAAAAAAAAAACAAAAAAAAAACTAAAAAATTAAACATTAGAAAAAAAGATTTAATTTATTAAGGTTAAGTTCTCTATTTTGCTAGTCTGTTTTTTTTCTCTCTTTTTTTTAATTTTTTTTTAAAGTAAAGCTACCTTGTATACTAGACTATGATGATACTAACACTGCACGGTACATTACTACTCCTGTCTGAGTCTAGTTGTTTTGGTGATTGGCATGTATGTGGTGGTGGGTTTGTTCCAAATAATATTTATGCTTAGTTTGTTAAAGATATCGCTTTCAACTACGGACTCAGCCACGGAGACCCTCGCTTTATATATCATGTACACATCAGAAGTTAAGTTAATAAACCTTCCTTCCATACCCCATCACTCACTAATGGATATTTTCTCTTGCAGTCTTTATTTTTTATTTATTACATGTCTTTTAACACTTTCTTCTTTTTCTTCTGTTTCAGACACCATGGCTCCAGTTGTTGAACTTTGGGGTGACGTCTTGGCCATGCCCACTGCTTTGGCCCATGCAGTAAGTGCAGATCTTCATATGGGTGCAGGCGTTGCTGTTGGCTTCAAGGAGTACTTCGGAAGGGTCGAGGAACTTCTGCAGCAGGGGAAGAAAGCTGGTGAGGTGGCTTACCTCAAACACAACTCTCACTTCATTTTCTACCTCATTACTAAGCAGTGTTATACAGATAAGTACATCTCTCTGGATAATCTTCTTAGCTGCCTTGTCAACTTGAGTGCGTTGTGTATTTCTCTTGGCATAGAAGAAATCTCAATGCCTCGGGTTGGCTGTGGCCTTGACCTGTTAAAATATGAAGACGTGCTGCCTTTAATCCATTCTCAGGGTTGCCAGCGCCAAGGTAGCCTAAAAAAAGTGAAATAGTGACTTCTTTCATGTAAAAAAGTGACAAAAAAGTTACAAAAAAGTGACTTTTTTTTTCTAAATAGTGACCAAAAAGTGACATTGCCGTTAAAATTTCACATTTTTTTCAGTTTTAGGTTTAATTTTTTGACACTTTTTTCTCGCCCGCCCGACCACACACACACACTAGCCCACTCACAGTCTTGGACAAAGCGCTGCCGCTCGTTGCGGCGTCTCGAAGCGTCGAAGCGCGCTGCGCGTCACTAACGGCGGGAAGTTTAAACACGTTTGGGGGACCAATCCACCGAAATACATTACAGAACGAGATAGAATGGTCATTTTACCCGACGGGACTCCGAAAAAGTGACAAAAAGTGACTGTTTTATCAAAATAGTAGCAAAAAGGGAGTCATCCCAAAAATAGTGTAAAAAAGTGAAAAAAGTGAGTCGCTGGCAACCCTGTCCATGCTACATTCTTTGATTGCAGTGTGAGGGTCAACATTGTTACTCCTCCCCCTACATTCAATGGTATGGCAGTGCTTGGTGACAGTCAGGGTCTTCGCTTGCTGCTGAACCGAGGAACACGTCCTGCTGGCTTCAAGACCAAACCCTTCCCAAGATGTGCCGGCTTCAGTGTGTCAGGAGTCACCACGGATGAACTTCTCAAAACTTAAGATGGGATTCCGAACAACACACTTGGTGATGCTCTTATTTTCATCGGCACCAATGATCTACTGGCATTGGCAGCAATGGAGTCTGGACAGGTAAGAACGTGCAAGTTACTCTTTTTCATAGTGATAAATAGGGATAAAACTTTTTGTTTAAATACTAATATTTTAATTTATTTGTTGCAGCGAGCATCTCTAAGAAAGTTGCGACAGACGCTCTCCATCTTGCGGACTGTCTTATCCAAAAAGTGCTAGTCATATGCAAGGGCTGTCATCACCACAGTTCCGCCTTTTCCTAAGCTGCTTGCACCCAAGAATGGAGATGTGGAGTTGAATCGTCATCTTTGGACAACATTCAACAAGGCCCTGTTGGAGCTAAGCACCCCTCGCTTCTTTGTCCTGAATGTGGAGCAGTTCTTCATGAAAGACGGAGTTGTGCAGGAGGATCTGTTTGAGAGGTAAGTTTAAGTGTTCAAATGTAAGCAATAAATAGGGATAAAGTAGACATTTCTTATACCCTCTGCTTTGTTTTGTTTCAGCTTCATGGGCCATGATACGAAGAGGCGAATGGACAGGATGCACATCAACGTGAAGGGATGGACGCCATTGAAGAAGCCCTCAAGACTATTCCACCATTTCAGCCTGTTAACAATTAATACCCTGATGGATCGTATGGACCAGATTTGGACGTCCACATTTCGTCAAAAACATTTCAAATCGGACTGTTTGTGGACCGAGTCCATCCAAGGTCCACACAGAGACACTTGCGTCCACGTAACATATCTGTGGGTCGACGAACGGTCCGCGGTGCGTCCATGTGCACCTGTGCACAGTCCGTTCACGGTCCCCAGTGCGTCCGGGTGCGTCCGGGTGCGTCCGTGCACGGTCCGAAATGCGTCCGGGTGAGTCCGTACACGGTCTCCAGTGCGTCCGGGTGCGTCCGTGCACGGTCCGAAATGCGTCCGGGTGAGTCCGTACACGGTCTCCAGTGCGTCCGGGTGCGTCCGTGCACGGTCCGAAATGCGTCCGGGTGAGTCCGTACACGGTCTCCAGTGCGTCCGGGTGTGTCCGTGCACGGTCCAAAATGCTTACAGGTGAGGCCGTACACGGTCCCCAGTGCGTCCGTATTGGTCTTTCTACGGTCCACAATCCGTCCGTGTGGGTCCTCCCATGGTGCGCAGATTACTTACTTTTTTTCCTTGATCCCCCTTTTTCAGTCAATTCTTTTTCCATACCTTACCGAGAGTTGAACCTGGGTCTCGCCACTTTAAAGACAACGCCTTTACCCACTGCGCCACCGCGACTGCCATGAAAATGACGCGCCTGCGAGCCCTATGCCCAATGCCACGATCAATTCACACGCTTAGTCAACAGTAGGTCCGTATGGGTCCGTTTCAGTCCATAGTCCGTGTGCGTCCGTGTCGGTGCGCATGGGTCCGTGAGGGTCCGTGTGGGTCCGTGAGGGTCCGCGTGGGTCCGCGTGGGTCCATGAGGGTCCGTGTGCGTCCGCGTGGGTCCGTGAGGGTCCGTGTGGGTCCGCGTAGGTCCATGAGGGTCCGTGTGCGTCCGCGTGGGTCCGTGTGCGTCCCTGTGGGTCCGTGTGCATCTACGTGCGTCTGTGTGCGTCTGCGTGCATCTGCGTGGGTCCGTGTGGGTCCGTGTGGGTCCGCGTGGGTCCGCGTGGGTCCGCGTGCGTCCGCGTGGGTCCGTGTGGGTCCGCGTGGGTCTGTGCACGGTCCATTAGTGCGTCCATGTCGGTCCGTGCACATCCGTGTGTGTCCACGCGGACGCACACACACATGGACGCACACAAACCCACGCGGACCCACGTGGACGCACACGGACCCACACAGACCCACGCGGACCCACGTGGACCCACGTTCACCCACACAGACCCACGCGGACCCACGCGGATGCAGGCGGACCCACAGGGACGCACACGGACGCAGGCGGACCCTCACAGACCCTCACGGACCCACGCGAACGCTCACGGACGCACAGGGACCGTGCACGGACCTACATGGACGCACTGTAGACCGTGCACAGACCCACACGGACCCACTGCGGACCGTGCACGCATGGACCTACAGGACCACGTTTTCACGCTAGCCGTGCACATGCAGACCTCGCGGACCCATTGGGACGCATTGCGGACCATGCATGCACCTCCTCAATGGACGCGTTTTGGACCATTTTGGGACTGTAGCGGACGCACTACGGACCTAACCTGGACTACCAGTTGTGACCGTGCTGACCCAAACGGACGTACAGTAGACTAAATGGACGATTGGTCTTGAAGTCTATCTCCGGACCATTAGCGGACCTTTAGTGGACTTCACGGACGAACTGTGGACTAGCTTTAGATCTCCGTGGACTACAGAAGACCTTATCTGGACGCATGACAGACAGTGCCTTTGGGGCGGACGTAGAGTGGACCAACTTAGGACTACAGCGGACTCCGGAAGGACGCTTCGGACCCTTTCCGGACGGCGTGATTTCCGGACGGGGCAGGACTGCAGATGGACCGAGAGTCTCTGGACTGCACGGACTAGAGCAGGACTGACTGTGGACCATGAAGGACCCTGTGGACTTAGGTCGGACTAGCTATGGACGGCCCTGGACGCAACGGACGCCCTTCGGACGTCCAAGTCTGGTCCAAACGATCCATGAGGGTATAAGTCTGTAACCACCACAAATTTCATGTCATTTATTAGAGTGTATTACTATTATTTTTGTTTCCAGAAAATATTGTTAACCTATCTAATGTAATCCTACTTTTGACTAAATTATTTTCAATAAATTGTTTTTCTCTATGTATATTCAATCTTATGATTTCTAAACCTTTATCACAATGCTCAATAACATCCAGAAACATTGGAACACACACACAAAAAAATATATTTTAAAAAAATGCTTGAAATGGCTTATGTTGCCGGGTATATACTGAAGAATTATGGCGCTGGGTCGCCGACAAACAGCAAACACCACAAGTTCTACTCTCCATTTACTGCACACAACCATAAAAAACACAAATATTGTAAAATTGTAGGGAGAACGGCCTATAACGTAGCAGAAAAACCCAGGCGCCTAGAGCGGGCCTGCAGGGCCGCGCTGGGCTGGGCTACCCCGCTCCCCTCGCCCCGCTCCCCTCGCCCACCCCCACTAGGGGCCGTCGTCATTTGGCTTTTTTCGATTTCGACATCGTAACAGGACTCACAAGTTTCGTTTTCTTATGCTGATTCCTCAAATAACTTTGATTTTGCGATCGGACATCATCTTCATTTACCTACCAGCCAATTTGTGCAAAAATATGCTATTTTTCGCTTTTTACCGTTTCTTAGCCCTAAAATGGACTTACGGCTTTCGGAAGGGGCGGTTACCGACCGTTTGGTCTTCACTAACTCTAAAGTCAATAATTTGAGGCATGGGTAGGTATGCGGGGCCACGCACATGCGTCCCAGACCTCGAAGTTGACGTATTTTAGTTTTAGAAAAGGCGCTTTTTCTGCGTTGTTTTGGCGTTTACGGGTATATGTGATTGGCATGGGGCAAAGTTTAAACAAAAGGACTTGTCCTGAAGATTATAATAAGCTTGGAAACGTCCAAATATCTTAAAAATTGTGGCCACACGAGCAAATTTTGTAAATTGTAGAGTATTTCTTACACTTTCAGGACCAAATCAGCTAGTATCTGGAAAACGGTTGAAAATAGAGCAAAACCGACAAAATTTTTGCCCAAAGGGCCGCAAATTAACGAGTTTTGCCTGGAAAACATGTGTCGCACGCTACATTTGATACTTTTTTCGGGAGTTCATTTAGTGCGTTCTTAGGCCCTACTTAGGCCCCTCAGGCACGGGCGCGGTTTGTCGCACGACCCCCAAACTGTGACATATGTGTTTTTACACCAAATCGAACATTTTGAGCACACGAACTCACCGTTGGCACCATTTCAGCGCCACGCCGGGTCACGCCACGCCAGATTTTGGGTGAAAGAGCAGTACGCCACCGCCTACCGCACCCCTCTTCCTGCCTTTCTAGGCACCCCGCGGAACCAGGGCTCGGTTGGCTCGGGTCCGGCACACTACTAGGCCACCTTCACTCGCGTCATCGAGTGTGTAGGCAATCACAGATGCCGTTAAACGACAAAACAACGCAGAAAAAGCGCCTTTTTTAAAACGAAAATACGTCAATTTTGAGGTCTGGGACGCATGTGCGTGGCCCCGCACACCTTCCCATGCCTCAGACTATTGACTTTAGAGTTGGTAAAGACCACCCGGTCGGAAACCACCCCTTCCGAAAGCCCCAAGTCCATTTTAGGGCTAAGAAACGGTAAAAAGCGAAAAATAGCATATTTTTGCACAAATTGGCTGGTAGGTAAATGAAGATGATGTCCGATCGCAAAATCAAAGTTATTTGAGGAATCAGCATAAAAAAACGAAACTTTTGAGTCCTGTTACGATGTCGAAATCGAAAAAAGCCAAATGACGACGGCCCCTAACCCCCACCCCTGCCGGCCCGCCGGTCGAGCTGCCTTCCTATCGGCCGCGCCGCCCGAGTAGTTAGGGCTACTGGCCGCAGGGAGCGCTACTGAGGCGAAATTCCCAACGCCGCTTAGCACGGGCGCTTCTACTCTGATCTTAGGTGCTTTGTGGGCCGGCGGCACCCGTTATGACCACTGGCGCCCCCTCTGCAGGTGGTGTTCATCGATCTGTTCGTCCTGCAGCCGGCCAGCGGGTGGAAACTCTGTTGCCAAAATATGCATGCAGAGGTGTTTTGTACGCTCTATATCTCAGAAACCAGACGTGACAGGCAAAACCCGAGGGCATATTTGGATTTCTCATAAAATTTCACGTGGCATAGGCTCTCAGTAGTGCCGCGGGCTAATGAAATAGTCGACTATTTTTCACAGTGCTGCTACGATTGGCTGTGCAGGGTATACTCTAATAAACAGGGCTGGTATCTTAAAATAATGCATAACAAATTTGTTACAACAGCTAGTTCATTATTATATAGAAAAAGCTTTAATTGAAACTAGTAAGTTGAAAACGGCAGTTGAAGAGCGACAATGGGAGATATCAGCGATACTCCCTGTTCAAACTGACCTGTCCTGGCCAACCCTGTCAGAGACACTCTCTCTATCGCTAGTCAGGCGAAATTAATTTATAATTCTCCCCAATACCATTTGGGCATTCTTGAATAAACGTTCATACAGAAGCGATTATTCTCATGCGGCACGAGGGCCAACCCACAAGACGCTTTTGGTCACCGGCGGTTCCGAGGGGGCAACCACTCGAGAAATCCTGTGTACAAACCTGCGGAAATCTTGCTGAAATCCTCAGAAATCCCGCTGAAATCCTCAGAAATCTCGATGAAATCCTCGGAAATCTCGATGAAATCCTCGGAAATCTCGATGAAATCCTTAGAAATTTAACTGAGAAATCTCATGAAATCTCATTGAAATCTTGTGAAATCTTGTGAAATCTCATGAAATCTCAGAGAAATCTCAGAGAAATCTTGTGAAATCTCACGAAATCTCAGAGAAATCTCATGAAATCTTAGAGAAACCTCAGAGAAATCTCTCAAAATCTGAGAGAAATCTTGTGCAATCAGTAGAAATCCCGTGTACACTAGGATGGGGAGTGGTTGCCCCCTCGGGCGGTTCGCACGGTGCACCAAGATAGCGTCGAAGCTATCTTCCATAGCTTTGTTGGACTGCAAAAGCGGACTCTCGTTGTACCACGGAGTAAATCGTCCTGAACCCTATAGCATAGCCATGTGTCACAAACGAGAGTGAGGTCATCGAAAGCAACATGGAGCGAAGTAAAACAACGCAATTCCAGGGTTTATAGTAAGATAAGACGGGCTCAACGTTAAGTACCTAGGGCACATCCTCTTTGTCCCAATCTGGAGAGGAACCACCCTAACGAAGCTCGCTTCCAGTCATCGGACCGTTTCCGAAACTGGCCTACCTCACCGGGGCGGGTGGGCTTCCAGCCGTCGTCGCCCTACAGGCAGACACTGAGGCGGTCCTTGCTGTGAAACTGTATCCACTGCCAGGAGAAGGGGGGGGGGGGGCATTGCCCGTCACCAAACAGCAAACAGCGCGGCGGCGTGCAGCGCCGTGCCAGGTATTTTTAGATTGTAAAGATGTGAGCAGTAGCGTGGCACCGCAAGTAGTAAAACATTTTCCAGAGTAGCGGCATGGGCGGCCAGCAGCTTCTCCAGGAGGGGGTCCAAGTCTTCGCGACTGCTGAAAGGTGCAGTTCCTTCAGGGCGATGAGGCCGGGTAGCGCGGTTTCCATGCCCTTCATCATCGGGCAACGTAGCTTTTTGAGGCGCGAAAACATAAGCTTCGGGAACGTCATTGCACGTGAAAAGGAAATAAATTCAGTAAAACAACGCAATTCCAGGGTTTATCCTAAGATAAGACGGGCTCAACGTTAAGTACCTAGGGCACATCCTCTTTGTGCCAATCTGGAGAGGAACCACCCTAACGAAGCTCGCTTCCAGTCATCGGATCGTTTCCGAAACTGGCCTAACTCACCGGGGCGGGTGGGCTTCCAGCCGTCGTCGCCCTACAGGCAGACACTGAGGCGGTCCCTGCTGTGAAACTGTATCCACTGCCAGGAGAAGGGGGGGGGGGGCATTGCCCGTCACCAAACAGCAAACAGCGCGGCGGCGTGCTGCGCCGTGCCAGGTATTTTTAGATTATAAAGATGTGAGCAGTAGCGTGGCACCGCAAGTAGTAAAACATTTTCCAGAGTAGCGGCATGGGCGGCCAGCAGCTTCTCCAGGAGGGGGTCCAAGTCTTCGCGACTGCTGAAAGGTGCAGTTCCTTCAGGGCGATGAGGCCGGGTAGCGCGGTTTCCATGCCCTTCATCATCGGGCAACGTAGCTTTTTGAGGCGCGGATACATAAGCTTCGGGAACGTCATTGCACGTGAAAAGGGAGTAAAATTCAGTAAAACAACGCAATTCCAGGGTTTATCCTAAGATAAGACGGGCTCAACGTTAAGTACCTAGGGCACATCCTCTTTGTGCCAATCTGGAGAGGAACCACCCTAACGAAGCTCGCTTCCAGTCATCGGACCGTTTCCGAAACTGGCCTACCTCACCGGGGCGGGTGGGCTTCCAGCCGTCGTCGCCCTACAGGCAGACACTGAGGCGGTCCTTGCTGTGAAACTGTATCCACTGCCAGGAGAAGGGGGGGGGGGGGGGCATTGCCCGTCACCAAACAGCAAACAGCGCGGCGGCGTGCTGCGCCGTGCCAGGTATTTTTAGATTATAAAGATGTGAGCAGTAGCGTGGCACCGCAAGTAGTAAAACATTTTCCAGAGTAGCGGCATGGGCGGCCAGCAGCTTCTCCAGGAGGGGGTCCAAGTCTTCGCGACTGCTGAAAGGTGCAGTTCCTTCAGGGCGATGAGGCCGGGTAGCGCGGTTTCCATGCCCTTCATCATCCGGGCAACATAGCTTTTGAGGCGCGAAAACATAAGCTTCGGGAACGTCATTGCACGTGAAAAGGAAATAAATTCAGTAAAACAACGCAATTCCAGGGTTTATCCTAAGATAAGACGGGCTCAACGTTAAGTACCTAGGGCACATCCTCTTTGTGCCAATCTGGAGAGGAACCACTCTAACGAAGCTCGCTTCCAGTCATCGGACCGTTTCCGAAACTGGCCTACCTCACCGGGGCGGGTGGGCTTCCAGCCGTCGTCGCCCTACAGGCAGACACTGAGGCGGTCCTTGCTGTGAAACTGTATCCACTGCCAGGAGAAGGGGGGGGGGGGGCATTGCCCGTCACCAAACAGCAAACAGCGCGGCGGCGTGCTGCGCCGTGCCAGGTATTTTTAGATTATAAAGATGTGAGCAGTAGCGTGGCACCGCAAGTAGTAAAACATTTTCCAGAGTAGCGGCATGGGCGGCCAGCAGCTGCTCCAGGAGTAGGTCCAAGTCTTCGCGACTGCTGAAAGGTGCAGTTCCTTCAGGGCGATGAGGCCGGGTATCGCGGTTTCCATGCCCTTCATCATCGGGCAACGTAGCTTTTTGAGGCGCGGATACATAAGCCTCGGGAACGTCATTGCACGTGAAAAGGGAGTAATATTCAGTAAAACAACGCAATTCCAGGGTTTATCCTAAGATAAGACGGGCTCAACGTTAAGTACCTAGGGCACATCCTCTTTGTGCCAATCTGGAGAGGAACCCCCTGACGAAAATCGTGAATGGATAAGAGCATTCTCAGAGCATTTGGGAGCATTCGCAGAGCATTCTGCAGCATTCTACAGGATTCACAAATGCTCTTAGAATGCTGTTGCCCTGAAACGCCTCAGAAACCGGTAGGAATGCTCTGAAGAGGATTCTCACGGCATTTGCAAATCCTCTCGGAATGCTCTCAACACCGGCGTTTAAAATGAGTCACAATGCTGCCCAAAACGACTCAAGTCGATTCTCACAGCATTCTTAAAACCTCTCGGAATGTCCTCAACTTACATGCTTAGAATGCTGTGCAAAACGACTCAAGTCGATTCTCACAGCATTCGGAAAACCTCTCGGAATGCCCTTATCTTATATGTTCAGAATGCTGCGCAAAACGTCTCCAGTCGATTCTCACAGCATTCGGAAAACCTCTTGGAATGTCCTCAACTGTATGTTCGGAACGCTACGCAAAGCGACTGGAGGAGATTCTCACAGCATTCTTAAAACCTCTCTGAATGTCCTTAACTTATATGTTTAGAATGCTGTGCAAAATGACTTGGAATGTGTTAGGAAACATTTCACGAATGCTGTGGAATGCTGTCGCAATAGGTGACTCTACATACTAATGGCGCGGGAGAGGGGGCCAATATATTTTTCGCACACTCTCTGCACGCTGCTAGTAGTTTTTCTGCAATTATGTGGTGTTTTGGTCATTCTCGGCTAAATTGACCTGAGGTGCGCGAAGAGACACGAGTCGATTCTCTCAGATATCTGTGAAACTCTCGGTATATCCTCAACTTCTACATTGTAGCTGCGCAGTTTTAAAAACTCCGTAGAAAACGCAGCCTTTACGCCTCTCCTTAACTCACACGAAACCTACCCAGACGAAACTGCGTAAAGAAATAAAATTGGAGAAACACATTTTGTAGGCCTCCTTTCACAGACCGTCAGCGCTCAAAATTTATATAACGTTTTAAGTTGAGTAGGAATTAAAATATTTTAATACCGTTTGATGTCATTGAAATCAGTTTGCAGTCAGCAAGACGAAAGTCTCACCAGATGTTAAATGTAAATTAGCTTATGCGAAAAGGTGCGCGTATCAAGAACGTTCAATTCGTCACCCGCCTCCGAGTGGCTTAGCGCCTGTCATACCCTCGTCATCGGTGGACGCCCGGTCCAGGGCCCCCATCCCGGCTTCGACCACTGTGTGCTAGGCAGGTCAGCCTTTTGTTCCTCCGGAAGGTTCGTGTCATTGACTCGTCCTTCCTCAACGCAGGCCTACCACTGCTTGCCGCCCCGCCGGGCCGGGGGCCCTCGAAACTGCACTGCAGGGGGGGGGGGGGGGGACGGGACGGGGGGCGGGGCAGGACACCAGGCAGCGTTTCAATGTGGTGCGGCGCAGAACGACCCGCCCGCACATGGCTCCGTAGCTCAGTAGGTTCCGACCGAAGCGTGAGCGCTGAGTTGGCATGGCTGAGGGTTCGAATCCCGGCACTGCCAACAAAACGCGTATCTCGCGGCCAGTAGGACTGACCCGGCTAAACACGAGGCCTAAAGGCGGATGGAGGATGGGGGAGAGGAGGAAAGAGGGGAAGGGGGGAGGAGGCAGAGGAAGAGGGGGAAAGAGGGGAAGGGGGGAGGAGGAAGAGGAAGAAAGAGGGGAAGACAAGACGAAAGGCATTATTATTGATGGTCAGATCAATAGCATTTCTTTATGCACACGTTATTGAAACAATTAGAGCTCTCCTCTCGAAAAAAAAAATCCACATGGTTTAGCGACGGACCCTGAGCTGAAACACATTTAGAGACGGTCCACTCCCACCCCTCCCCCCTCCCTCCTCTCCGCCCCCACTCCCTCGATGCCCCGTGCACATGACCCCCCCCCTCCCCCGCATCACCCCTCCAGCCCCCACCCCCACTCCTCCCATCTCCATTCGGAGAGCATTCTGAGAGCATTCGCAGAGGATTCTACACCAATCGACACATATCTCAGAGCATTCTACAGCATTCGCACAGCATTCTACAGCATTCTCAGAGCATTTTGAATGTCTCTGCGAATGCTCTCAAGGCACTTTCAGAATGCTCTTGGTGTTTCAAAAAAAGGAGACGAATGCTCTCAAGGCGTTTCTCGGAGTATTCAGCGGCATTCTGAAATGGCCTTGAGAGCATTTCGAAAACCTGTGCGAATGCTCTCATTTTCGTCAGGGCCACCCTAACGAAGCTCGCTTCCAGTCATCGGACCGTTTCCGAAACTGGCCTACCTCACCGGGGCGGGTGGGCTTCCAGCCGTCGTCGCCCTACAGGCAGACACTGAGGCGGTCCTTGCTGTGAAACTGTATCCACTGCCAGGAGAAGGGGGGGGGGGCATTGCCCGTCACCAAACAGCAAACAGCGCGGCGGCGTGCTGCGCCGTGCCAGGTATTTTTAGATTATAAAGTTGTGAGCAGTAGCGTGGCACCGCAAGTAGTAAAACATTTTCCAGAGTAGCGGCATGGGCGGCCAGCAGCTTCTCCAGGAGGGGGTCCAAGTCTTCGCGACTGCTGAAAGGTGCAGTTCCTTTAGGGCGATGAGGCCGGGTAGCGCGGTTTCCATGCCCTTCATCATCGGGCAACATAGCTTTTTGAGGCGCGGATACATAAGCTTCGGGAACGTCATTGCACGTGAAAAGGAAATAAATTCAGTAAAACAACGCAATTCCAGGGTTTATCCTAAGATAAGACGGGCTCAACGTTAAGTACCTAGGGCACATCCTCTTTGTGCCAATCTGGAGAGGAACCACCCTAACGAAGCTCGCTTCCAGTCATCGGACCGTTTCCGAAACTGGCCTACCTCACCGGGGCGGGTGGGCTTCCAGCCGTCGTCGCCCTACAGGCAGACACTGAGGCGGTCCTTGCTGTGAAACTGTATCCACTGCCAGGAGAAGGGGGGGGGGGGGCATTGCCCGTCACCAAACAGCAAACAGCGCGGCGGCGTGCTGCGCCGTGCCAGGTAATTTTAGATTATAAAGATGTGAGCAGTAGCGTGGCACCGCAAGTAGTAAAACATTTTCCAGAGTAGCGGCAGGGGCGGCCAGCAGCTTCTCCAGGAGCGGGTCCAAGTCTTCGCGACTGCTGAAAGGTGCAGTTCCTTCAGGGCGATGAGGCCGGGTAGCGCGGTTTCCATGCCCTTCATCATCGGGCCAGTGTTGCCACATCGGTTTGGCTGTTTTTCCCGCCCAGGCTGCCATTTTCTCCCGTTTTTCCCTATATTGCGTCTTCTGTACGTTCGCGTTAAATTTGGGCCAAAATGATGAAAATTGAGTGGAAACACGTGTTTTCGACGTTATTCAGTACAAGTTTGTACTACTATGTCGGTTACTTGAAGAAATTCAAGCTCGCAAACGGCTGAGTTCAACGCTGTATGTTGGCTGCCTTGTCGCTCGTCGCGATGCTCGTTTGTTTATAGAGGCACTGGCATAGGTGGTTCATAAGAAGGCTGTTACGTGCTTCATAACAGGCTGTAACCCGGGAAAATATTTAAAGTTGTTAAGGAGAGGAGTAGTGAGTGGTAAGTAAGTTAAGTGAAAATATAAGCAGAATTATAAGTCCTTCAAACAGCATAGTCCTAATATAACCATTTGCACTTTGTATGTAGAGTAACCTCTAAATTGCTGCTTAACCTAGCTACGCGAAACATTTCACTTTATTTATTTCTCGACTCTTTTCTTAACTCACACAATACATCTCAATTATTTTAGATGCAAAATGGAAGAAGAAATTCTAAGGGAAGAAGAGGAGATGATTGCCTTAGACGCAGACGCTGGATTTGATGATGCTGATATTAACCAACAAGGGAGCGGTGCAAGAACAGGTGCAAGAAGGAGACAGAGAGCTGCAACGCCCGAACGTCGAAAAAGAATCAGAGGAGAACTCAGCAAGGATGAGAAAGAACACTCCTCTAAGGTTTTTAGAGATGTGTGGCTAGAGGCTGAGGAATTCAAAGGCTGGCTTGCAAAAGTTAAAGATGACCCCAAGAAAGCATATTGCAAGTTATGCAATGCCACATTGACTGCAGGTAAAAGTGAACTACAAAAGCATGGATCAGGACAAAAACATAAAGACAAGATGAAAGGTGTAAAAAATGTGAAGCCTCTGAATGAAATATTTAGTCCAGCAAAAATGACCAAGGAACAGAAATTAGCTGAAGATACAAAGAAGGCTGAAATTATGATATGTGCTTTTTTTGCTGAACATAATGTGGCCTTGCATGCTACTGACCACCTGATACCATTAATGAAGAAGGCTATCCCTGACTCTGAAATTATGAAAAAAGTAACTTTGGATAGGACTAAAAATACTGCAATTTTACAAAATGTTATAGCTAAAACTGAAAAGGAGAAAATCATAGAAGACTTGAAAAAAGTGAAGTTTTCAGTTTTAACTGATGAGAGCACTGATACTGCAAACCTCAAGAACATGGTGGTCATAGTAAAATATGTATGCCCTAAGACAGGTAAATTTATCTTCAATTTAGGAATTCATTAAATATTCCAAACAAGTTAGTAACCCTTTTTTTAAATTACAGGTTGTGTTAAAACCCCTCTTTTGGAATTAGTGCAATTAGATGCTAAGGACTGCACAGCAGAGGCCCTGTGGCAAAAATTCAAGAATTGTTTGGAATCAAAAGAGATACCTCTGATGAACATAGTTGGTCTTGCCTGTGACCATGCACCAGTAATGGTAGGGGCTCACAACTCCTTCTGGTCAAGATTGAAGGCAGCAGTTCCACATGCAATTTTGCTAGACTGTGTGTGCCACACGACGCACATCGCGGCGAGTGCAGCTTGCAGGAAGCTGCCTACCTTGGCCACTGCAACTATCCGGCGGCTTGCTACCTACACATCGGGAAGTCCCAAACGCTCAGCAATTTTCCAAGAATTCCAGGAGTTTTACCAGACCCAGTCTCTTAAACTCCTACGGCCGGCTGCCACCAGGTGGCTTGTAATGCACCAGTGTGTTGAGAGACTTCTAGACCAATGGACTCCATTGAAACAGTACATTCAGTACTGTGCTCTTGAAGATCCACATGATCAAGAGGCTGCCCAGCTAAACAGGGATCTGAACAATCCGTTCTTCAAAGCTTACATGCTGTTTTTGAAATATTCCCTGGAATATTTCAACCAACTAAATGCACTGTTCCAAAGTGAGAAAACATTGATTCACAAGCTACAGTCTAGTTCAAAGAGGCTTCTCAAACAGGTTTGCCAGAACTACATGAGAGAAAACGTTTTAGAGTCTCTTGCTACAATTGATGTTACCCACCCTCACTTTCTGGTAAGCTAAGATAAAATTTTATTCTGTTGGAGATGGAGTTTCACTTAAACTCATAGCTTTATTTTTTTGCTCAGGTGGCACTTGAGAGGGTTTACTTGGGCCCCGGCGTGGAAGACACATTGGCGGCTATCCCAGTGCCCGCCGATCCACAAAAAACTATGACTGAGGAACAGTTGAGGAAAATGCGCGCTAATGACATCAAGACGTTTCGTCTTAAGTGCCAGGAGTTCTACATTACTGCGGCCCAGGAGCTCAAAAAATACCTACCCCTAAACAATGAAATGTTGAGGGAGGCTGCCTTCATTGAACCAGCGACTGCAATGTCCCAAGCAGTTCGCCAGGAAAATCTCCCGGACTTGCCTGCGCTCGTTGGAAACTTTAAGGTAAGGATGTGGGAATGAGATGGCGCGGCGTGTTCCGTCGCTCCCATCGCCAGAGCACTGTGTATGGACATTTTACTAAAATTTTCATTTTCAGGACTGCCTCGAAATTGATCCCTACATGGTGTCCCGAGAGTGGCGCAATATGCCCTACGACATTCCAGCTGAAAGACGCGAAAAGTTGTCAAAATTGGAACCAGGAGAATTTTGGGTGGAGGTAGCAGCCATGAAAGACTTCAAAGATGACCCCATATTCCCCAATCTAGTCAAGCTTGCCCATTGTGTTCTGGCATTCCCTCACGCGAACGCAGATGCGGAAAGGGCTTTCAGTGATGTTACTGACATCAAAAACAAGAAAAGAAACCGCATGGGTGAGACAACACTGGACGCGATTTGTGTGAGCCGTACTGCCATGCGGCAGAACAATTGTTCTTGTTTCCAGTATGAGGTTACTAATAGTCACCTTTGCAAACACAACAAGACAATGTATCCACACCACAACAAGGATTGAAAAGCTATGTGCCATAAGATTTTGTGATTCATTTAAGTATGTTTGTAACTTTTTGTTTGTACCAAAGGATAATTAAGCTTTCTATGTAAGCTTTCTATGTGCAATGTTTTGTGATCAATATTTAGGTTTGTGACATGTAAAGATATTTACTCTTAACTGTAAAGGCAAAATAATTTTGTTTTAAATCTTTTTATATTTTTCTTATGAAATGTTGATTTATTTCTCGCGCCCATACTCAGTGCCAGCATTAAAAAATAAAAATG
>JAWJED010000046.1:2221643-2268194 GCA_033675135.1 Frankliniella intonsa | reverse complement strand
AGTGGCAGTTAGACACGTCAGTCGATAGTTATCGCTCATTGCAAGGATTATTATGTATATGTATGACAAAATATACCTTCACTTTGTAGAAAACAATGAAAAACGGACTTTTTGCAAAAAAGACTAACTGTGAATTGACATTATTATTACGCCCGCTACTATGTAATGGGGTTTTGATGTCGGTTTTCGTTTTTTGCAGTTGTTATTCATTGTCTGAACGAATTTGCATAAGGTCCGACAAGGTTTACAAGATACCAGCAGCGCTAAACCCAAAAAATAGTTGTAACCATATGGTTACACTGGGCCTTCCGGGTTTTTCCTTTCAAAAATCAACCTGTTTTCTTGCGTAACTGCCAATTTAGATACATCATAGCATCAGGGGTAACCCCGGGAATTTTCCCCCTTCCCTCCCCCCCCCTCCCCCTTCCTCATCCCCTCCACCCATCACTAGTCGTGGTCAGGGGTTGGGTCTCGCGCGGCCGCCGCGCCGCGCCGCGGCCGCGCGGCTTGCGCTCCGCCCTCTCCGCCCGATCCGCTCGCGGCCGCGCTGATTGTTGTATGATCGTGTTGACGACCGCGTGCGCTTTGAGCAAAGTTTCTAATGAAACTGAAGAAGGCCGTTTCATTTCTGAAGAGAATTGTCATGCCATCTGTCGGTGAGTTGGACACGTCATTCCTTATTCCTTGTGACCTGGTCTCGTAGAAATCAGTGACCATCACCACCTTTTACTTGGCAGCTCCTTGTGGATCATGGTTTTGCGAGTTACGCCGAGCGTGCGTGAGGAGGGCTCCTGACCCAACGCGGCCGTGCTGCCTCCGGGGGGAGGTGATGTCTTTGAAGGTGAGTCAGGGTCAGAATAGAGAAAAGAGTTAAGGGTTGTTCCTGCCCTGTCTCTCTCGCACTCATGGGGCCCCCTTCTGGGCGCTCTCTTCAGTGCTGCCAGAAAAGTAGGCAAAACCCGCCCAACACACATCCGTGTTGAGCGGTAGGTATTAGCGCCTGCCTACTAGGCAACATCTTCATAGCTGTGCAGAGGGATGGCCTAGTAGGCAGGCGTTGATACCGACCGCTCAACACGGCTGTGTGTTGGGCGGGTTTTGCCCACTTTTCTGGCAACACTGGCTCTCTTCAGCACTTGTGTACCGGATGTTTCAGAGAACGCGTAACAGTAACAGTTTGCGGGTTTGCCTACCCGCTCCAGCCGTAAGGCGCCGTTGCCCCTTGAGTAGCCAGACCCGCAACACTGTTACGCATTCAAAGAAACACCCGGAACATGTGCAACCTATTCACATGGCTAAGGCAGCGAAAGCAACATAACTGATATTTGCTTTTTAACCGGAGAAACTTTTTCATGTGTTTGCAGACAATTGTGGAAGAAAAGAACTACCAGCTCAACTTCATCGAGGCACGTTTCAACGAGCAGGCAGACACGTTGAAGGAACTACAGTCCCAGCATGCCCTGCTGCAAGAGAGCCACCGGACAACGCTCCATAAGCTGGAAGACCTCGTCACGCAGCACAAGGTGATGCTAGCCGAGTACGAGGCGGAGAGACAGCGGAGCGCCCAGCTCGCCGTTTACGTGGACAGGCTGCTGGAGTGCAGGAACCCCTCGGTGAGCCTCATGACCTTCTCGTCATTCTTTCAGCTAGGGATAGGGAGGGTTGGCTTTCCCTCTCGCACTCAGAGAATTCGATTACCAAGTGGTCCAAATAGAGCGTCCATTTCCTGTAGGTAGGCAACCCATTCTACTTCAACTGAGCGAAGGCAAGGGGTGACTGCGCTTAGCCTAAGTAGAATGGGTTGCCTACCCACATGAAAGAACGGCTGACAAGGGCCACCTGGCGGGTGCGTGAGAGAGAGAGCGACGGTCAACCGTCTGTCTGCCGTCCCACCCCGCTGCCCGCTCTCAACACTGTCTAGAACTTTGAGGACTCTGTCTCACTCCCACCCTGCGGCACACTGCTTGGGTGCGAGAGAGATAGAGCGACGAGAGCGGGCAGCGGCATTGAGCGGCATTGCAGCTGATGTCCAGTTTGCCGGAGGATTTGGGAGGCGGGGGGGGGGGTAAAGCATAGTGGGGGGGGGGGGGGATATGGAGGGGAGAGTGGTGTGGGGAGGGGGAAGGCGGGAGATACGAGGACCAGTCGAGGCTACGTCTGGAGCACCACCTGTCCATGAGGCAATTTGGCAATGTGGCACTAGGCATGCAACACAGAAGGGAAAAGGATGAAAGACACTTTGGTATCTTCACACGCGCTTCTGCACAGGTACAGCAGGCATGTGCTGCTGTGTGTAAAAGGTTAAGTAAATTATTGTGTGTTCACTGTAAATCTACAAATTTTGTTTTTTGTTTTGTTACAGGAAAGCACCACATCTGTTGAATCATTGTACGATTCACCTGCTTCTTCTTAAATTATTTTTCTATATTTGCACTGTATTTAAGTATATTTTCAAAACCTATTGAATGGTCTGCTTGTAAATAATGTGAGATAAGAGTTCTGGAAAACAAAGATATATTGCTCATTTCTTTGCACTTTATAAAAATATATATTCAAAATATATTGAAGAGTCTGTTTCTTTCTCGCAAACAATAAGACAAATCTTCTGGGCATCATGCAAACTTAAGTGGTAACATATTGTGGACATATTTTTGTACTATATGTTAAGCAAATGACTTTAAACTTAGAGGATAAGTACAATTTTTAACAACTAGATCACATAAACTGAATAAAAACTGCTACAACACTTAAAATTTAAACTAGTTCTTCTGGGCATCATGCAAACTGAAGTGGTAACATATTGTGGACATATTTTTGTACTATATGTTAAGCAAATGACTTTAAACTTACAGGATAAGTAAAATGTTTAACTACTAGATCACATAAACTGAATAAAAACTAATAGAACACTTAAAATTTAAACTAGTTCATCTGATTGCATCAGATCATCATCAACATTTTCCTCCTCATCACTTTCATCCGATTCTTCTTCTTCTTCTTTATCTTTGGGAACTAAACGTCCTTTCTCAGTAATGTGGAACTGCACAAAACAATTTCTATCGAGGTTAAGACATAGAACAGCTTGACATTTGGAGCACTTGATTCTGGATGTTCCTTTGCTACAATACCTGCATCTTCCTTTGTTACAATGCTCAGGTAAGTGACCATATCCATCTGTTCTGAGAGAATCATTTGGTCTGCATACCATAGGGCGTCTAATCTTCTTTTTCGTCAGGGAGTTATCCAAGGAGGGCTGGCCATGAGAACGTAAAAGAAGAGTTCTCAATTCATCACTTACTAAGAGACGGAACTTCTTGGAATCAGGAACTATATCTTTCTTCTTCATTTGAAGAAGTTTGCAATCCCGCTTGTACTGCAGCCAACTGTTGGTGAGTGCTAATTCTAAGCAATATCCAACGAATGGAAAATAATACCGTTTCGCTCTTGTTGGTATTTTATACATAGCCATGTACATATCAGATAAATCAACACCACCCATTGTTTGATTATACACTGCAACAGCTCTTGGACATGGAATGTCAATCTTTCCATGCGCTTCCTTTGAATAACGTTTTATTGTACCTGCAGGGTTAACTCCAACAAAACTACTTGCTAAGCACACAGGCTTGTTGTCGGCCCATTGGACTACCACAATAGCATTTTTATTTACTTGACTTTCACAGGTTCCTCTTCCTTCCTTCAAAAATTTTTTTCCATCTGTTAATGGGCATTGTTGGGTTCGGTTTCTCTTGATTGTTCCAATAGAATGAAGATTCATGCTATTTCTCAGATAAGTAATTAGAGGAATGCCTGTGTAATAGTTATCAAAAGTCACAGTGGTGCGTTTAGGGGTTTTGATTGACTTGCTGAGAGCTATAACAGCCATGGCCCCAACACCCAATTGTTTTTCTTGATCAGACAAATTTTCACAAGCAAATGTGTCTTGTCCAGTGTATGGAATAAAATCATATGTTATGCCACTTTTACCTGCCAGGACAAATATTTTGAATCCAAACCTGGAGCTAGGCTTGTCAGGCATGTATTGTCTCAAGCTGCCAGCACGGCACCCTTTGTAGCCTTCCATTCTTTCATCAACGCTCAGTTGACATTCTTGTTCTACACCTTGGCACTTAGCTCGCATGTGGTTCAAAAGAGGGCGGATCTTCAATAATCTGTCATCACCCATCTCTTCATTGTTATGGAAATGAATATTAGCATGAATTAGTTTAAATCTGTCACGAGACATTACAGCTGAAACTTGGGGAATGTTGGTCTGATTGTCCCAATAATCACGGGCGGCTGGTAAAGAACACACACCCATATAGATCATTATACCAAAGAAAGACATTATTTCATCAGCAGTCACACAAATTGATTTACCACTTTTTTGAGTGGTATACAAATTAGTTTCTTGAGCAATCATGGCTGCTAGATCATTATCAAAGTAGTATTGAAAATATTCAACTGGTTTCTTTATGTCATCAGGCACTGAGAAATCTGGATCTTCTAGAAACTGAATTTCTTCTAGGTCACCCTCACGCCAACCATACCCATCCGTATCTGAATCTGAATCTTCTGAATTACTTGAATTTATTACTGTAGCAGGAGGAGTATTTTCATCATTGTCATTTTCTGTTCCAGTTGGAATGTCCATGTGGTCTCCTTGAACTGCAGGAAATCAAGATAAGAAAGGGGGTAAGTATCTAAAATGTAACAAGTATTACTAAATATATTTTATTACTTGCCTTTTGAGGGGGCACTACTATTGGTGCTGGAGGCCTTGGGAGATGAAACAAAAGTTCTAGGTTTACGAGTAACCTTAGTCGAACCTGCAGGCTGCGCCTCTGGGGAAATCGTATTGTGGTTGGAATTACTTGACGTAACTGTTCGTGTCGCCCTTGGTGTTGCTGCTTTTCCAGAGGTCCCAAACCTTGATCCTGGCAGGAAAAAAAAAATAACAATAATCTAGCAGGAGCTTTGGGCAATATTGGGTATCAGCATTGAGAAGCTTACTTTTTGGGATCGCCCCGGATTTTACATTCTGCTTTTCTCTCTGTTGTGCTAAACTTAAACTCTGGGGGGGTTCATCAGCACCTGAATTAAAAGTAATAGATAAAATAGAGCGCAATATAACAATACCCTTAGATAAAAGAAATTGGAATAATGTTTAACATACTCTGGAGGTCATTGCACAAAACACTTCTGATCTCAGTATGTTTTGAGTTTTCATCAACCTGCAATGGTTTCAACCCAGCAATTATACTGTCATCTGGGAGACATGTCTCACTGTCTGGATTAAGCTGTTCCTCAAATAAATCAGATAGTTCAGAATTGACCTCTAAAATAAGACAAAAAGAAAATAAAGTGGGATGAAAACTAGCTGAGAAAAGCAGCATAATATTTTGAGCCTACTTGTGAATAACTTAAAATGTTACCTTTTGTTTTCTGTTTTAGGGACTGAGATGTAAGAGAGGCTCCTGGAGCTACAGGTACAGGTGACAGCCCGGGAGAAGTAATGTGGCATGCAGTTGGAGCAACGGGAGAAGACACAGATACAGCCCCCTTGCTTGGAGCACCTGCAATCAAAATAAGATGAAAGGTAAGTCATTTAAATGTAACAAGTAAACAAAACTCTGAATATATTTTCAAACTTACCCTTTGAATGGGCACTGCTCTTAGCATAGGAATTCTTGGGAGTTGAAGCAACAGTTCTTGATTTAAGAGTGACTTTAGTGGAATCTGCAGGCTGCGCATTTGGGGAAATATTAGTCCGGTTGGAAATACTTGACCTAACTGTACGAGTAGCCTGTGGTGTTGCTGCTTTTCCAGAGGTCACAATTCTTGATCCTGGAAGAAATAAAAACAATTTATAATAACATAGCAGACACTTTGAGCAGTGTTGGATATGACTATCAAGAATCTTACTTTTAAGTTCCTCATTGGATTTTACATCCCGCTTTTCTCTTGGAGTCGATAAAGTCAAACTCTGAGAGGGTCCGTCACCACCTACAAAGAAATTAATTGATGAAATGGAATACAATATATCCATATATTAATTTAAAGGAAAAGGAAAAATTTTTTACACACTGTTGAGATCACGGCACAAAACATTACTGTTCTCAATATGTTTTGAGTTTTCATCAACTTGCAATGGTTTCAACCCAGCAATTATACTGTCATCTAGTAGATATGTCTCAGTTTCTGGATTTAGCTGTTCCTCTTGTATATCAGATAAGTCAGAATTGATCCCTAAAATAAGGAAAAAAAGAAAATAAAGTGGGATGAAAACTAGCTGAGAAAAGCAGCATAATATTTTGAGCCTACTTGTGAATAACTTAAAATGTTACCTTTTGTTTTCTGTTTTAGGGACTGAGATGTAAGAGAGGCTCCTGGAGCTGCAGGTACAGGTGACAGCCCGGGAGAAGTAATGTGGCATGTGGTTGGAGCAACGGGAGAAGACACAGATACAGCCCCCTGGCTTGAAGCACCTGCAATCAAAATAAGATAAAAGGTAAGTCATTTAAATGTAACAAGTAAACAAAACTCTGAATATATTTTCAAACTTACCCTTTGAATGGGCACTGCTCTTAGCTTGGGAATTCTTGGGAATTGAAGCAACAGTTCTTGATTTAAGAGTGACCTTGGTGGAATCTGCAGGCTGCGCATTTGGGGAAATATTAGTCCGGTTGGAAATACTTGACCTAACTGTACGAGTAGCCTGTGGTGTTGCTGCTTTTCCAGAGGTCACAATTCTTGATCCTGGAA
The DNA here is from genome assembly GCA_033675135.1 of Frankliniella intonsa. Lineage (NCBI taxonomy): Eukaryota > Metazoa > Arthropoda > Insecta > Thysanoptera > Thripidae > Frankliniella > Frankliniella intonsa. Next base: position 2,261,429 of record JAWJED010000046.1, on the reverse strand, counting down.
GAAATAAAAACAATTTATAATAACATAGCAGAAACTTGAAGCAGTGTTGGATATGACTATCCAGAATCTTACTTTTAAGTTCCTCATTGGATTTTTTATCCCGTTCTTTTAAAGTCAGTTTCTGGGAGGGCCCGTCACCACCTACATTGAAAGTAATTGACAATCCACTATTAGTTTCAGCACCTGAAAATGAAATTAGGTACAAGGTGAGTCTCTTATTCAAACCTAAATAAATTAAGAAAATTCTTAAAAAAATTTATAACTTACTTTTGGAGAGGGTGAGGGTACTGGTCTTACTGCAGGGAGCCTTACTTGAAGCAACAGCTCCAAGTTTTCCAGAGGTATTAGTGGAATCTTGGGGCTGCGTATTTGAGAGAATCGTATTCTTGACAGAATTCCTGGATGTAACTGTTGGTGTAATTAGAGGGTGAAAGTAAGATACAGTTCTGCCTCATACTGTTCTCCATAACTAAGTTGACTAAAAGTGTTACCTTTTTTTGTCAGGGATGAAGATGTTGAAGGATCATTTAAAGTTACTGATTTGCCCGGCAGGTACAGCTTGTTCATCTGCTTTTGAGGATTCTCTTTGGTAGAATTTTCTAAATAAAAACCAGAGTAAATTTAAAGTTACAAGTCAAATAAGCAATGAATGTGTCAAGCACATTGAAGAAAATTTAGGAAAGGATATAACATACCATTGTTGTTTGCATCATGGTCTAATTTGCATTGTGGTCCTATAAAATAAGATGAATAAAGTTGTACAGTCATGTTGACATGGACATTTTATTTACAAGCAATTCCTGGACATACCTGGTTTTTTTACACAATTCACTGACTCATCAACTGAACTTGTGGGCAAGCAATGACTGGGGGTTGACGTTGTTTCTGAACACAAAAATAACACAAAATTAATACCGCCAACACACAATTCGCCAAATTGTTATCACAGAGACATACTTACTGATGTTTTCCTTATCTTCTGATGAAGTTCTTTGCTGCCTCCTAACATTAGCAAGAATTTTACTTGGTGATGGGTGACAAACATTGCTACTTGTATTTGATAAAGGCTTCCTTGGACTTGCAGCTTCAAAGATTTTCTGAGCTCTTTTAGATAAACCAGGAGCATTGTTGTTTGACGATGAAACTGTAGATGCTTTTGAAGGAATATGACAGAACAATTGCCGGCGAGGCTTAGGTGGCACATTATTTCTTGCCAGATTCACTGCAACTCTTCTAGAACCATTTTGTTCCAAACTGAAACGATCACTTACACGTACAGATGGCTTCTTGGAATATAATTTCTGCTTGCGAGTTTTGCTTTCGGTAGAGCGAGTTGAAGTACACACTGAGCCCGAGAAGTCAGAGGAAGAATCAGTGGGCGGAATAACAATATCACTTGGTTGAACACTACCTCTATTCCATCTAAGTTTAGAGGCAGTAGAACTGTCACTGTCACTTTCTTCATTTATAGCAATAAGGCAACCTTTTCTCACTTTTTTCTTTGAATTTTCTTTGGTCTCACAGTCATCTGAATCTGATGAACCTTCCGAGTCTTGATTATTTTCAGGAACACATGGTACAAGTTTTTTCCTGTAAAATGTTGTGGCTCCAATGCCTGCCATTTTGACATCACAAAACCTGAAAGCAGAAAAATATAAGACTGTAAACACGATACACCAGTACACAACACACAGCTTTCCATGTACACTTCACTTATGTTTACACAGAGACGATGTTTCACAGTAAAAACCTTGGCTTTACATAAAATAGATTACATAACATGCCAATGTGAACTGTTCAGTAGTGGCTTGATAAGAGATACAAACAAAAGTACGAAGAGCCATAACCTAACCACACAACCTAGTACATCATACTTTTCAAGCTAAAAACCACAGCTGCTAAATTTAAAAAATAAAAATTAAGGTCTAAATGACCTGTAAGACAAATATTCTTCACGTTTCCCAAGGTAAATCAATATTCCAGACGAAGAGAGAACGAGGGGAATACCCCTCACCGGGAAGGCCTAGTGTAACCATTTGGTTACAACTGATTTTAGAGGCTGGCAAGTCCTATATTTGACCCCCCAAAAGTCTCCGATCGTCACAAATGTGAAAAAGGGTCTCTGTACAAACATTTTGTGAAGTAAGACATCAGAAACGACAATAGATACTTACGTATTAGGCGGGAGTCTTGTGGCATCACTAGCTCTTCGTTTGTTTAGGCTTTTCACCGCCCCCTATCGACGCATCGTATCGACCCCAAAATTTCGATACCTCGATTTTTTGTCGCGGGAGTGTTTAAACATCGTGTTAGAGAAGAACGAACCCGACACAGTGCATTTTCCCCTGCTAAGCCGCCGTTCATTGAGGTGTTACCGTATGGTTACATTGGGCCTTACAGGGTTAATATACGCGTAGAGTTGTGTATTTCTCTGATTTTCGCTTATCACAGACTAGCATATCGCCGGAACCGTCTGCACGAGTGAAATTTAATGTCGCTTACTGTTTCGTTACTCGAAGCGTTTTTTTAATGGCATCCTTATCCATACTGACAGCGCCGCAGGCCTAGGTAGATATACGCTGGCGCGTCGCAGCGTAACAGTGTTTCGTGAGATATCGCGAAGCCTGTTACGCGAGACGTGGTCTGGCGTACATCTACCTAGTGGTATCCTACTCCATACTGACAGCGCCGCAGGCCTAGGTAGATGTACGCAGGCGCGCCGCAGCGTCACAGTGTTTCGCGAGTTATCGCGAAGCCTGTTACGCGAGACGTGGTCTGGCGTACATCTACCTAGTTGTATATTACATGCATAAGTACACATACATATACGCATGTGGTAAGAAAGTGCCATACATGACAATACCTAATTGGCTGACAAGGGAACATATTCAGCCCATACACTCCGATTTTGACCAAACTTTTTTTTTGAGTATGGTTTTATACTAGATTAAGATTGCACCCCAAAGTTGGTGCCGAGATACATATTCACACCCTGAAAAAAATTATTGAAAAGTATAATTACATACTTTTGGCCGTTAATTTCACCGAATTTGACGAAAATTTTTCAAATCGAGTTTGACATTGTTTCCCATGTTTTTGGGGGTGCTGATTACGAAAATGACATCCATTTTCAACTCAGACCCAAAGTTCGAATCCCGGTAGGGTCAAATTCGACAAAATTTTTTGTTCCGAGTTTGACATTGTTTCCTATGTTTTTCGGGGTGCTGATTATGAAAATGACACTCATTTTGATCCCAGACCAAAGTCCGAATCCCGGTAGGGTCACATTCGACCAAACATTTTGTTTCGAGTTTGATATTCTTGTTACAATGTTTTCGAGGGTACTGATTGCGAAACTGACATTCATTTAGGATTTATAATAATTTTTATAGAAATGTATTTTTTTGATTACCTTTCTATAACAGCCATGTGAAGACAGGAATTGAAGAGGATTAAGCAGGAATGTTGGGGACTTGTAGGTGTGCGTGGATTTATTCGTACAAACGTGTGAATTTTCTGGTAAAAGTTTCCCGTTTGAGTCCCAAGTGTTTCAGTGAATCATCGCACACCTACAAGTCCCCAACATTCCTGCCTTATCCTCTTCAAGTCCTGTCTTCACATGACTGTTAAAGAAAGGTAATCAAAAAAATACATTTCTATAAAAATTGTTATAAATCCTAAATGAATGTCAGTTTTGCAATCAGTACCCTCGAAAACATTGTAACAATAATATCAAACTCGAAACAAAATGTTGGGTCGAAGTTGATTCTACTCGGATTCAAACTTTGGTCTTGGATCAAAATGGATGTCATTTTTTTTTTCAGGGTGAGAATATGTATCTCGGCACCAACTTTGGGGTGCAATCTTAATTGGCTGAGCGAAGCGAAGCCTATTACGCCACTTGAGTGCTAAAAAAGTTCAATGTTTGTCTGTCTGTGTGTGTGTCCGTCTGTCTGTCTGTGCGCACGATAACTCGAGAACGAGTTGAGGTATCGAGCTGAAATTTTTACTGTCATTTCCTTGCCCTAAAAGCTCGGTCGAGTTCGAAAATGGGCATTCTAGCTCAAAAATTGATACCGTTAAAAATTAATTTACATTTTCGAAAAAAATAATTTTAAAATAAATATTTTTTCACAGTGTTCTAAGGGGTAACTCGGCGAGTTGCGACCCTTTGGGCGAAAATTTCGTCCGTTTGGCCGTATCTCTTACCGTTCAGCCGCTACAGCGTGACTAAAGGAAGAAAAGTCCTAAAAATGCATGTTGGGTGTCGTTTCCGGGGTATTTGGACCAGTTGCGACCCTTTGGGCGGAAATTTCGTCCGTTTGGCCGTATCTCTTACCGTTTTGCTGTTATAGCGTTGAATTTGGACAAGAAGTAGCCAATATGCCCGTAAATAGTATATTGAACAGATTTGCGTCCATCAGACCGGCATATCGCCGGAACCGACTGCACGAGTGCAATTCAATGGTGGCCTCTGTTTTCTTTCTCGATTCGTATTTGAACAAGTCAGCACGGGCATATCTCAAAAGGTCTGACAATCCCAAACTTCCCTTTACCGTACATCGTCAGATCGGTCCCGTCGAGTGCAATTCAATGTTGTTCCCCAATTTGACAACTAGGGTTCAAATAATTTTCGAAATTATGGCATTCTTATTCAGAGAGCGCCGCAGGCCTAGGTAGATTTACGCAGGCGCGTCGCAGCGTAACAGTGTTTCGCGAAATATCGCGAAGCCTGTTACGCAAGACGTGGCCTGGCGTACATCTACCTAGTCTAGTATAATATAAAACCCTACTCAAAAAAAAAAGTTTGGTCAAAATCGGAGTGTATGGGCTGAATATGTTCCCTTGTGAGCGAAGCGAAGCCTATTACGCCACTTGAGTGCTAAAAAAGTTCAATGTTTGTCTGTGTGTGCGTGTGTCCGTCTGTCTGTCTGTGCGCACGATAACTCGAGAACGAGTTGAGATATCGAGCGGAAATTTTTACTGTGGCTTCTTGGCCTGAATAGCTTGGATGAGTTCGAAAATGGGCATTCTAGCTCAAAAATTGACACCGTTAAAAATTAATTTACATTTTCGAAAAAAATAATTTTCAAAATAAATATTTTTTCAAAGTGTCCTAAGGGGTAACTCGGCGAGTTGCGACCCTTTGGGCGAAAATTCCGTCCGTTTGGCCGTACCTCTTACCGTTTAGCCGCTACTGCGTGACTTAAGGGCGAAAAGTTCTCAAAAGGCATGTTGGGTGTCGTTCCCGGGGTATATCGACGAGCTGCGACCCTATGGCCAGAAATTTCGTCCGTTTGTCCGTATCTCGCACCGTTAAGCCGATGCAGCGTCAAATTTCGACAAAAAGTCCTTAATATACGCGTAGAGTTGGGTATTTCTCAGATTTTCGCTTCACAGACTAGCATATCGCCGGAACCGTGTGCGCGAGTGAAATTTAATGGCGCGTACTGTTTCGTTACTCGAAGCGTTTTTTTATGGCATCCTTATCCATACTGTCAGCGCCGCAGGCCTAGGTAGATGTACGCAGGCGCGTCGCAGCGTACCAGTGTTTCGCGAGATATTGCGAAGCCTGTTACGCGAGACGTGGTCTGGCGTACATCTACCTAGTATACGCTTAGAGTTCTGTATTTCTCAGATTTTCGCTTGTCACTGACTAGCATATTGCCGGAACCGTCTGCACGAGTAAAATTTAATTACGCCTACTATTCCCTTACTCAAAGCGTATTTTTTATTGGCTGAGCGATAGCGAAGCCTATTACGCCACTGGAGTGCTGAAAAAAGTTCAATGTCCGTCTGTCTGTCTGTCTGTGTGTCTGTCCGTCTGTTCGCACGATAACTCGAGAACGAGTTGAGATATTGAGTTGAAATTTTAACTGTAGCTTCTTTGCCCCAAAAGCTCGGTCGAGTTCAAAAATGGGCATTCTAGCTCAAAAATTAACACCGTTAAAAATTAATTTACTTTTTCGAAAAAATAATTTTAACAATAAATGTTTTTTTTCAGTGTCCTAGGGGGTAACTCGGCGAGTTGCGACCCTTTGGGCAAAAATTTCGTCCGTTTGGCCGTATCTTGCACCGTTAAGCCGCTGCAACGTCAAATTTGAACAAAAAGTCCTTAATATACGCGTAGAGTTGTGTATTTCTCTGATTTTCGCTTATCACAGACTAGCATATCGCCGGAACCGTCTGCACGAGTGAAATTTAATGTCGCTTACTGTTTCGTTACTCGAAGCGTTTTTTTAATGGCATCCTTATCCATACTGACAGCGCCGCAGGCCTAGGTAGATATACGCTGGCGCGTCGCAGCGTAACAGTGTTTCGTGAGATATCGCGAAGCCTGTTACGCGAGACGTGGTCTGGCGTACATCTACCTAGTGGTATCCTACTCCATACTGACAGCGCCGCAGGCCTAGGTAGATGTACGCAGGCGCGCCGCACACAATGATCCAGAAACGCCAAAAAGCGGAAAAAAAGGATTTTTTTATTTTTTCGGTTTTGACCATTCCGAGTGTCGATATTGACATAAGAACGTCCACAAAAAAGGAAAATGACCTCGTTCATTGCATTTGACAAACCCTTCCTAGTGTTTTTGAACCCCAAACTTAGTCATTTTTTCGGTTTTCGTGTTGCTGTATATTACGATCATCTTTACACCCACATATCTTTATAACGCAGAGTCCAAATTGCAAATGTCTATATATGTTTTGAAAGGTCTTGAAGCCCCCTTTAAGATGCAATATCGGGAATCGCGATTGGATGCCGCATTTAGTCAGAATAAGCGTTCAAAGTGTTAAGAATTTTCGATAAAATTGCTATCTTTGCAGGACCAGATCTCCGGACTCTCACCAGCTCTCAGTCAGATATTTGGGGTTTTGACTCTACTCTGGACCTACTTTCATTACCTATGGAGATTGGCTGCAGAGAGGTGCAGAATCGCCTTTAAAATGGAATCAAAGACGATAGAAAACCGAAGTTTGAACATTTTTGAGACTTTTGACTTTTTGGTCTCTCACGACAGAAAAAATACGGCTGTTTGAAAACAGTTTGATGCCTTGACTCTCAAACGCAATATAGGACAAAAATGTGCGAAAGCAGAAAGTCGAGGGTTATGAAAAAGGAGCGACAGAGAGGGAAGTAAACAATAGTACATTTAGAAAACCTCTTAAAAGCCCACTTTGCCTGGCGGACTTTATTCAGTCACAATGGCGTGATAGTAGGAAAAGTTTCAACTAGCAATAACCTCACAATTAATTGAACAAATGTCACACTATAGTTGTGGAATTGAAATGTGATAATTTTTTTTGTTTGTGTTTTCATAAACTTTACCATTACATGTACGCTATAATGTAGAGGATTCACTAGAAAAAAATCGTTATTGCTTAGATTTTATTAATTTTTTTAAGGTTTTGAAAAAGATTGAATAAATCGTGATTAAAACGGCAGAAAAATAAAATTAATTGAGAAAATCACTCAAATTACTCATTTTTACACTTTTCTTAACATGAGAAAGTTTTGTAGGGACGTCAAAAACCAAAATTTACTGATCGGAAACGTTTTTCCACCACATACTAACCACCAGGACGCTTATAGATTTTTTTCCGCTTTTTTGCGATTCTGGATCATTGTGCGGCGTGACCACGCGTGACCACAGGGAACAGCGTCGGGACCGGCGTGACCACGCGTGACCACAGGGAACTGCGTCGGGGCCGGCGTGACCAGGCGTGACCACAGGGAACACCGTCGGGATCGGCGTGACCACGCGTGACCACGCGTGACCACGCGTGACCACGGGATGCCACCTAGGCACGCGCGTGACCATGGCGTACCGCTAAATTGATTGGAATTTACGGGCTTCTGCATTGAAACCGGCGTGACCACGCGTGACCACAGGGAACAGCGTCGGGACCGGCGTGACCACGCGTGACCACAGAGAACTGCGTCGGGGCCGGCGTGACCACGCGTGACCACAGGGAACTGCGTCGGGGCCGGCGTGACCAGGCGTGACCACAGGGAACACCGTCGGGATCGGCGTGACCACGCGTGACCACAATGAACAGCGTCAGGACCGGCGTGACCACGGGTGACCACAGGGAATAGCGTCAGAACCGGCGTAACCACGCGTACCACAGGCACTGTTAAAAATCCCGTACCCCATTCCACAGATACTACGGTAAAATCCGTTCTGTTTTATTACGGAACAGCCGTATCTTAAAAATACGGTGTTTTCCGTGACCAATTCCGTAGTTAAGTTTCTTCAAACTTCGAAAAAACTTAAATTAAAGGCAGTACGGTCATACGTACTACGGACGTCCCGTACCCTCTAAAAACGGCCCAGACCTGGTAAAAAATTAACAGGAAAAACCTTAGAAATTACCGTGGAAATTTCTGGCAGTGGGGAACGGCGTCAGAACCGGCGTGACCACGCGTGACCACAGGGAACGGTGTCAGGAACGGCGTGACCACGCGTGACCACTAGGAACAGCGTCAGTACTCGCGTGACCACGCGTGACCACAGAGAACACCGTTAGGACCGGCGTGACCACGCGTGACCACAGGGAACAGCGTCAGGACCGGCGTGACCACGGGTGACCACAGGGAACAGCGTCAGAACCGGCGTAACCACGCGTGACCACAGAGAACGGCGTCAGGACCGGCGTGACCACGCGTGACCACAGGGAACGGCTTTAGGATTCGCGTGACCACAGGGAACGGCTTTAGGATTCGCGTGACCACGCGTGACCACAGGGAACGGTGTCAGGACCGGCGTGAGTACGCGTGACCACAGGGAACTGCGTTGGGGCCGGCGTGACCAGGCGTGACCACAGGGAACACCGTTGGCATCATCGTGACCTCGCGTGACCACGCGTGACCACGGGATGCCACCTAGGCACGCGCGTGACCATGGCGTACCGCTAAATTGATTGGAATTTACGGGCTTCTGCATTGAAACCGGCGTGACCACGCGTGACCACAGGGAACAGCGTTGGGACCGGCGTGACCACGCGTGACCACGGGATGCCACCTAGGCACGCGCGTGACCATGGCGTACCGCTAAATTGATTGGAATTTACGGGCTTCGGCATTGAAACCGGCGTGACCACGCGTGACCACAGGAAGCCCTGTCAGGACGGGCGTGACCACCCGTGACCACAGGAGCCCATTGAGGCACGCGCGTGACCACGGCGGACAATGAAATAGGTGGGAATTCGCCGGCTACTGCCTAAGGACCGGCGTGACCACGCGTGACCACAGGGAACAGCGTCGGGACCGGCGTGACCACGCGTGACCACAGGGAACTGCGTCGGGGCCGGCGTGACCAGGCGTGACCACAGGGAACACCGTCGGGATCGGCGTGACCACGCGTGACCACGCGTGACCACGGGATGCCACCTAGGCACGCGCGTGACCATGGCGTACCGCTAAATTGATTGGAATTTACGGGCTTCTGCATTGAAACCGGCGTGACCACGCGTGACCACAGGGAACAGCGTCGGGACCGGCGTGACCACGCGTGACCACAGGGAACTGCGTCGGGGCCGGCGTGACCAGGCGTGACCACAGGGAACACCGTCGGGATCGGCGTGACCACGCGTGACCACAGGGAACAGCGTCGGGACTGGCGTGACCACGCGTGACCACAGGGAACAGCGTCGGGACTGGCGTGACCACGCGTGACCACAGTGGGCCGGCGTCGGGACCGGCGTGACCATCCGTGACCTCAGGTTGGCCGCGAAAGAAGAGGGACAACGTCAGGGACGGCGTGACCACAGGGAACAGCGTCAGGACTAGCGTGACCACGCGTGATCACAGTGGGCAGTGGGCAGCGTCTGGACCAGCGTGACCACACGTGAGCACAGGGGCCAGCGTCAGGACCTGCGTGTGACCACAGGTTGGCCGCGAACGAACGGGGATGGCGGTCAGGCCTCTGCGGCGCTTACGCATGACGCCTGGCAGAGCCCTCAAGGGACTCAGTCGCTCAGCGTCCCTATGCGAACTGTGAGAGGCCGGATCGTCATGGTTTTGGCATAGGAATTGCCTATAGTTGGGCGTGACCACGGTTCGTGACCATTTTGGCCAGAACGGCTCGGGCTTGGGTGCTCCTGAAAAACCGCCGCAGACATTCATCTTTCATAAGCCAGATCCAAAAATCTGGGTTCTGTAGCTCAAACCATAGGCCCTCTACGATTTTTCAAAGTGAGGTCTGCGCGTGACCACTTTATGGTGACGCCGCACTCAACGTGTTAAGATACTAACATGTTTCATAGTGCAAAGGATTAATATAAACCGAGGAAATGTGAATTTTCAACATGCATTTGTTAGGTTAAAAAAGTCAATACTTACAAAGTTATGCAACTTGTGGTTGACGGTGATTGTCGCGTATGACGATTTGTCTTTATAAAAACTATACTTGTCGTGTGTAACACGTTTCGCAAATTTTCCTCCCACTACAGTTTCGAAAACTTACTTAGAACGAAAGTACTGTCGACTCGAAGCAGGGAGAAGCAGCAGACAGCTACCGGGGGGATGATGAACGTAAACACATCTCCCGCTGCCCGCCTAATTTTTCATACCGGATCGGTTCTGCCGCCAGGCTTCGGTCCATTCAAATGTGTGTGATAGTTTTTCGGTGGAAATTAAGTGTTTTTACTTGAAATTTGAAAGAATGAGTAGCCTATACCAAGCAGGGGACAATTATCTACTAAACGGACGACGCGGCGATCCCGGGAGCGCAGTACTTTCTTCACATTAACGTTTACAGTGAGCTTTGATGGAAGAGAGCCGTGTGCAGTGTCATTTTAATCCACTTACATCTCAGAAATGCTGGAACATCAATCAAAAGCAAGTTCAGATCTGAATTCTACGGATTTCAAATCTCACGATAGGCATAGACGTTTCAAGCGACTAAAACGACTAAATATTTAATTAATTGCCAAAGTTAGAAAAGTGGTCGCAGCAGCGCCATCTTTGCTCAGACGCTGGCGACCGTCCTCGGAACCACCTCCAGCCTAGTGAGTTGCTGCCCCCTGGTGATCAGGGTGTGTTAACTTAACAATAACTTTAACGTAACGGTAAATAAGAAGGTAACTTTTTGATCGTTATTTTTTCGGGTTAGTTAATTGATTCAACCGAAAATAATAAACGTTAAATATTTTAACCGTAAAAAATAACGAAAAAAATAAAGTTATTCCTTTATCGGTTATAGCATTTAACGGTTATTCTTACCGTATTACTTGTTATTTATCGCAATTCTTTATAAACTCTCAGAACCTTTATATTAACCGTTAATACCGTAATCTCTCCGGCGTTGTTGCCACACTTCGTCGGGACAGTTGACATATCGCATCAATTCGCAAAACCCAATGGACCGCAAGTCGTAGGGCTCAGGGAGTTGTAAGAGGGGTCAGTAGGTGCTGAACAAGGTGGTGCTGAAGAACGACAAACCAACTTTTAAACGCCATGCCAAACACAATCGTGTGTTCCCGAACAAATGTAGAACCTAACCATGTGTCCATGAGCCCATGACGATCAAACCAAGTGTTTCCGAACACACGTGATCGTCATGGGCCAAAGCTACTCGGTTAGGTTCAGCATGTGTTCGGGGACCCTTGACTATATTCGGGTTATGCTCAAACATTCGGATGTGTTCGGCTTGAGGACGGGTACATTCGTTTCAGACCGGAAAATGTTCAGGGCCTCTCAGTTACTCCCGTAGGTTTATTCCGCCCTGGACATTATCTAGGGTGGACGCCGAAGGATTTCATCATGACCACCATTCTACCAAGTGTTTTTCTAATGTCGGGGACCTGCTGAGGTCGGCATCGAAAACCGTGTTGCGCTGCGGCCATCGCTTCGCGAGTTACGAGGACGTACCCAGAGGTCCCCGCCTGGGATACGCAAATTTAAGTGGAATTTTAGAGTCCAAAGTAGCCCTGGCGTCCGCCTCGTTGTGTGTCCGGGACTTCTGCCTGCGGCATTTGCTTTTATTACGTTGTTTCTCAACAAGGGACATCTCGAGATCTCGCCCACCACCTCTGTGGCGGCAGGTATTCGTTAGTAACTGCTTCCTGGACGTAATGCAGGTCGAGCGCCATAAATTCTGCTGATGCAGGGGTCGTAGGAGAGGTCTCGAGGTGTCCCCTAGTGGAGAACAACTCCGAGGACCGACCGTCGCAGACAGAAGTCCCGAACACAGGACGAAGTGGGCGCCAGCGCCAGGGCTACTTTGGCCTCCAAACAGGGTTGATGCCGACGGGTTTCATCTTGACCCCCATTCCGTCACGTGTTTTTCTAATGTCGGTGACCCGCTGAGGTCGGCGTCGAAAACGGCACTGCGCTGCGGCCAGCGGCTGGCGAGATACGAGGATGTACCACGAGGTTCTCGCCTAGGATACGCAAATCTGAGTGGAAATTTGGAGGCCAATGTGGCTCTGGCACCTGCCTCGTTGTGTGTCCGGGACTTCTGACTGCGGCGTTCTCTTCTATGCGTTGTTCCTCAACAAGGGACACCTCGAGTTCTCTTCTACGACCCCTGTATCAGCAAATATTTATGGCGCTCGACCTCTTCCAGGCTCAGGACGGCATTACTGACGAATACCTGACGACACAGGGGTCGTAGAAGAGAACTCGAGGTGTCCCTTGTTGAGGAACAACGCATAGAAGAGAACGCCGCAGACAGAAGTCCCGGACACACAACGAGGCAGGCGCCAGAGCCACTTTGGCCTCCAAAATTCCACTCAAACCTTCGTATCCTTGGCGGAGACCTCGTGGTATGTCTTCGTATCTCGCGAACCGGTGGCCGCAGCGCAATGCGGTTTTCGACGCCAACCTCAGCGGGTCACCGACATTAGAAAAACACGTGACGGAATGGGGGTCAAGATGAAACCCGTCGGCATCAACCCTATTTGGAGGCCAAAGTAGCCCTGGCGCCCACTTCGTCCTGTGTTCGGGACTTCTGTCTGCGGCGGTCGGTCCTCGGAGTTGTTCTCCACTAGGGGCACCTCGAGACCTCTCCTACGACCCTGCATCAGCAGACATTTATGGCGCTCGACCTGCATTACGTCCAGGAAGCAGTTACTAACGAATACCTGCCGCCACAGAGGTGGTGGGCGAGATCTCGAGATGTCCCTTGTTGAGAAACAACGTAATAGAAGCAAATGCCGCAGGCAGAAGTCCCAGACACACAACGAGGCGGACGCCAGGGCTACTTTGGACTCTAAAATTCCACTCAAATTTGCGTATCCCAGGCGGGGACCTCTGGGTACGTCCTCGTAACTCGCGAAGCGATGGCCGCAGCGCAAAACGGTTTTCGATGCCGACCTCAGCAGGTCCCCGACATTAGAAAAACGCTTGGCAGAATGGTGGTCATGATGAAACCCTTCGGCGTCCACCCTAGATAATGTCCAGGACGGAATAACCTACGAGGTAACTGAGAGGCCCCGAACATTTTCCGGTCTGAAACGAATGTACCCGACCTCAAGACGAACACATCCGAGTGCTTCCGAGCATAACCCGAACTTAGTCAAGTGTCCCGGAACACATGCTGAACCTAACCGATTGTCCTTGAACATAACGGAGTGTCCCCGAATACATGCTGAACCTTCCCTTCTGTTCCCGGACACTTGCCGAACATAACCGACTGTCCCCGAACACATGCTGCACACAACCGAGTGTTCCCGAACAATGTCGAACCTAACCGAGAGTCCCCGAGCCTATGACGAACACAACCGAGAGTTGAACACACACGTGTTCGTCATGGGGTCGGGGTCTTTCGGTTAGGTTCGGCATGTGTTCGGGGACACTCGGTTATGTTCGGTTTGTTCCCGGGCACACTCAGGTAGGTTCGGTGTGTGTTTGGGGACACTCGGGTAGTTTCGGTATGTGTTCGGTGACACTCGTTTATGTTCCGCGTGAGTTGGGGAACTCATGCATAGGCTCTGGCTGGATTTGGATAGACGCGGTCCTCTCAACCCCTTACTCCCCTCACCACCGGAACATCTCCACTTGTCCCTGCCCTGGCTGGCCCTGGCCTGCAGGCGCCTGCGCAGCGGTGCAGCGGGTGAAACTTTTACCGATTTGGCAACCTTGTAAAATCTTCGACGGGACCTTATTAACCGTTAATGTTAACCGTTTTATTGTTTAGTGGTATTCTTAATAACTTTAAATGCCTTGAGCAGTATTTACCGTTATTAGATTTAACCAATAAAAAAAATAATTGAAATTTCGGTATTAGTAAATAACGTTAAATCCTTTGCACGCGTTAAAAGTTACGAGATGTAACTTGTAACCAATAACTTAACCGTTATTACATAATTTCTGTTAAGTTAACACACCCTGCTGGTGATGCGCTTGAGCAAATTTGAAGACCAGGCTGATGTGGTCCATGAACTAATTTTACGAGCTGCCCATTCAGGTCCTCAAAAAAAAAACAACTATAAACCCAAAGTGGCCCAAGATTTAAAACCATTTGTTGGAGTAAATGTATAGAGCTTGAAAATCTCTAACATAACCCCTGAGCAACTGATCAGCAGTAGCGATTTGAGGTACAGATATACTATCCATGGAGAGCACTGATACAGCTGAGACAAGTTTTGCATGATGTTCAAGATACACATTTTCTAATACACCATCAAGAACTACTAAAGAATAATAAAAAAACCATAGTTTGTATTCTCGAGCTTTCCACAACTTTAAGTCTGCTAACGTTCTAGTAAGACGCTGAATAAAACAAGGCCGACGTGTCCTAACAACAAAAGCCTATTTACGGAGTGCCGTTTACACAAAAGCCTATCTACGGAGTGCCGTTTACACAAAAGCCTATCTACAAAGTGTCGTTTTCACAATGTCGTATCTGCAAAAAGCGCGTTTCGAGATACAGAGAGATGAATGTTTAAGGCTCTATATCAACTCTGGCAAACATTCTACATAGCTTTTAGCTGTCAATATTGAAAGTGTAGACCCTAAGGATTTTTTCGGTGTGCTTAGAACGGCCCGGCGTTCTGGTACTTAGGAAAACGGGTACGGTTCGGGTACTTAGGGGCCATCCATTAAGTACGTCCGCGATTTTTGGGCCTAGATTGACCCCCCCTCCCCCCATGTCCATGAACGTCCATTTTCGATGACCCCCCTCCCCCCTTGTGGACGTTCATTTTGACCCATTTACCCCTTAAATTTATGTAAATTGTGCGTTTCTGTATTTTAATTCGGTCACCTGTACATTTGAAGGAAATATCACGTTCAAAGGTGTCCTTAAAAAATTGAATTAATACGAAACAAGTCACTTTGGTTCTGCCGAAACCCAAACCACAGCGCAGAATATTCCCATTTTCTTTGGTTTTGTCGTGTAGAATTCGGACGTCCGGACTGTCGCTCACCCCCCTCCCCCCTACGTCCATCGACGTCCGTTTTGGAGAGACCCCCCCTCCCCCTCAGGCTCGGACGTACTTAATGGATGGCCCCTTAGGTACTTAGGAAAACGCGAATAAATGACTTCGTGTACCTATCTACTCTGTTACGTCATTTGAATGTTCCCGGTCAGCGCTGACAGGCAACGTTTTATAGGATGAATGCAATTGAAGAGTAAGGTAGGGTGCCCCCACTCCCACTACACCGGTGGAGCTGATGACAGCGCCTGCGACACTTTGGGTAGGCCAACCCGCCACGCACTTGTTTCCTCCTCTCATTTTCCTGAAATTAAAAGCTATATTTACATTTTTTTAAACAAATCAGCCGCAAACAAGCTACGCCCACTACCTGCCGCTGCCGCTACGCCGCTAGACCGCCCACCTGGCTCGCTGCGTCGCGCGCGGCGCGGGGAGCCGGCGGCGCGGAGCTTCGGTAGATACGATAGTGTGCGCGGGACATAGGAGTGTACTCTGCAGATACGATACATGTATAACTCCATAAAAATAGGCTTTAGGCTAATAATATCGATGAAATTATATTTTTTACGGGTTCAGATGGGTATCAGGACTACGAAATCACTCATTACTCGTTTTCGCCAAAAATGTCAGTTACAACATTGTGAAAACGACACTTTGTAGATAGGCTTTTGTGTAAACGACACTCCGTAGATAGGCTTTTGTGTAAACGGTACTCCGTAGATAGGCTTTTGTGTAAACGGCACTCCGTAAATAGGCTTTTGTTGTTAGGACACGTCGAGGCGTTTTAACACTAGCAAGTCATGCATTCACAATGTCAATCATTCCCGAACAAGAAAACAGCTTCCCATTGAAGCTAGGAAAAAACCAAATCTTTGTTAAAAGCGTGCTTAATCCAAGAAAAATCATGTGCATTTGGGAAGTTCCTCTAATCATTGAAACCTAAAGCCTTTTGAGCTGCAAGTGCAGGCACTTCAGCATTACTGCGAAGCTGCATATTCTCTGGTCTTATATACCTGTGTACATGCACCGTTGATCTTGGACCTACTTGAGCCCTTTCACCCCTAGAAATACATTTAGAACACCCATGGTATCCATTAGATAGTTCTTAAAAACAAACCTTTAGCCTGCAGGTCAGAAGTTCCACACCACAAAATACCTTTAACTGTTATAGGAGGACCGTTTGGAACACGAAACTGATGACCTATATTTCGAAAGTTATCAAAGATAGGACGGAGATAATTTAAAAACAAGTTGGGTTTAGGTTTAGATTTGCCAAACCACAAAGCAGCCAGAATTACATTTCCCTTGCTAGTCCTAACTTTGTAGCTCAGCTCATTAATAACTAAAAAGACAGGCCACACAGAGAACTTTGAAGAACGAAACAATTTGTCGTTCCTTTGGTACACAGATGGAATAAGCATATATGCAACATATTGTTTCGTTCCTGGAGCAAGCCATTGTTGTCCATATGTTCTTTGTAAAGACGCCCGTCATAAATATCTTTAATGTGATCTCAAAGTTTTTTCTCTCATTTTCACATGTATCGCAAACACTATCTTTCCCTCTCAGCCTCTTGTAACATCGCCCACAGAAGTAATGAACAGCCAATATAGATCTTCCAAAAGCTTTGAAAACTTTCTTAAAGATGTGTAAAGTCTTAACAAAGTTATTAACAGCGGGACAGTACAATTCTATTATCTCCAAAATTTTTACCGAGCTTAGTATGGGTAACTTTGCGGCTACCCAAATTTCGTCATTCGTAAATCCGGTTTATTTATATTTTTCACGGTCTACTTTTCTTAATGAATAGCGATGTAAAAGATTAATAATCGACCTGGCTGTGCCCGGCGGCCTTTGCGTAAACCTGGTCGGCGCAACGTCCACTTCTCCGCTAGACGTCAGTCTGGTCGGGGAGGCCGCGGGAGCGTTGGGGCCCCGTACCCACATCACGGCGCACTGTTATAACTTCGCGAGGCATCGTTGCAAAGGAATCGGATGCTTCGCAATTGAGAAAGGTTTGTTTCTATTACAAAAAAAATAGTTCGTTAGCATAGGAACCGCCCACCCTTTCTTCGCAAGCTGCGAAGCAAATGCTTTGTATTACAAACTTTTAACAGTGTAGGTGGATGGACTATTTCAATCAACAATCCACGTAATTTATGCGTTTATTTTATAGCGAAAATATACATCCACAACAAATCACCGTTGAAAATACGCTAATATTTTGTACATAATGAACGTTACAAATCGATCAACCATCCACGTCAAAACTAGGTGGCTCTCACCGACAACAAGTTTACAATCAAACTAACCACGTCAATAGTACGACGCGTCCAACGAACGGAATATGGAAAAAGTTAAACAGTGTCAGTCCAGTCTTAAAATAGGAACATGAGATACAAAATCACAATCAAGTAGGTTTTGTTATGTAGCTCCAAACTTGAGATGTAATTAAAATTGAACTTGCATTATCAGACAACGCATTCTGAACTCTTCTTGTCTTATTTTAACACTAATAAATTTCAATTTTAAAACTGAATTTTTTTTTATGAGATCAAGTTGTAAGTCTACTTGAGTAAGATAACAAAGACTGGCCAAATCACGTATCAAAGTTCCATACGAAGGCAGGAACATTTTTTGTCTTTACATTAAAATAATTATAAAATACGTCAACAAACAAATTACAGGTTAGTCTAAAAACTTAAGTTTTAAAGACAGATAGTCATTGGTATCATTCCAGCACGGGTCACTTATCTATTCATTGTCTTCAAAATATTCATCTCCATCTCCAAGTAGATCTCCATCCACCGCCTCTTCATCCTGCTCTTCTCCCTCTTCAGCCCTCTGATTCTCTAAGTTTCCATTTTCATCCAAAACTTCATCTGGATCGAAGCTGTCAGCATCTACCGTAGGATCCATTACATCATCTTCTTCGTCTTCAGTCGGGTCAATATTGGCAAAAATGTCAGTGTAGAAAATGTGATACTTAGATGGTATAGCTAATGACTTACACAAGGACAGCTGCTCCAGCTATGTGACCAACAAGAATTAAAATAAATAAATAAATAAATAAATAAATAATTGCCATTGATCGCGAAATACCAGCTAAAAAAAGACATATATTTAATTCTTATACCTGAATTAACAGTTGTTGTATCAGACGACGCCGCTTTGACGTTTTCCTTTATATTCCACGTCTCAACCCGTGAAACACTAAACATATATGTGCAATACAAATGTCATATATGATACATGCATGTGTAACAAATGGCATATATGTCACATACACGTAACATAGGAACGTGTATGTCACACATATATGGTTCTATACATACGACATTTGTGTGTTCGTGCACGACTTCTATGGAACACATGTCTGAAATGCCAACATGCATGTGACATACATGTGTGAGTGCCTTCGACATGCATGGCGACATGACCAGATCGTATGTCAGACATCTATGCTGCCCCGACACACATGTGACATACATGTGGGAGTTCCTTCGACATGCATGGCGACACGACCAGCTCATATGCCAGACATCTATGCTGCTCACACACACATGTGACATACATGTGGGATTTCCTTCGACATGCATGGCGGCACGACCAGCTCGTATGTCAGACATCTATGCTGCTCCCACACACATGTGACATACATGTGAAAGTGCCTTCGACCGTCACGACCAGCTCGTATGTCAGACATCTATGCTGCTCCTACATACATGACACATAGGTGCGCCATACGTAGGCGAGAGACACTGCTTGTATGCAGCACATACATGACCTAAGTATGCAACTTCTTGGTAGCATACATGCACAAAGTGTATTCCTCATACATGTTACATGTATGGCACACACAATTTAGATATGTGGGCACTGCCGTGGATCATACACGTGTCATACGAATGGCATGCATAACACATACATGACTTCATACAACATAGAAACGTCGGATATCGTTCTCTTATGTTGCACATACATGGCTAATGTATGCACTATACATGTGCCATATATGTGCCATGTATGCACAAAGTGTATGTCTCATACATGTTCTACATGTATGTAAACATGTATGCAAAATACATTAAAAACGTTTCACGGGAAGGCACTCCATAACTGCGCGCTCGATTTCAACAGCACTGCCGTCCGCCACGCACATGCACCCGAGTACTTGGTTGGTGTTCACACCGGTGACAACAGCCTCTTTGCCTTGGTGCCCCTCTCCGTCAAGCGATTGCAGTTCCTTACCATCCCAGTGGACGGTTAGTACAGGGTCCGGTGAAAACTTACTTTTAATCTTATTAACTACAAGAGAGCGGCTATCATCACGAGGTCTGTGCTCTGCCGAGCGACATGCATATGTAGCGGCGAGCCGCGACGCCTCAGTGGGTCCTTCTGCGGCTACCGTTCGGGCTGTACACTGGCAAAAATCCTGTACCCACTGTAACCGGACACGATGGTCAATGATTTGCCTGGTGGGACCGTACTGCCTGGGGTACGGCGTTTTGGGGTACAGAGTACAGAAGTTCTTTTCAATATCTGGGTACTGCACCGTTCGATACCGTACCCAAAATACCGTACCCCAGTCAGTACGGTCGTACGGTCCCACCAGGCAAATGATTGACCATAACAGACCGTACTTTTTACTGTACTTTTTTCTGGCAGTGTATGAGTCGGATCGAAAAAATATTTCCATCGTCGGAAAGCTTGATTGTTTTGCTACAATCGGCTCGCCAAGTATCTTGAACGGTTTAGGAGCTAGGCCCGAGAGAAGCGCCGGGCGCCGCGTCGTTTGCAGCGCCGCGCCCGGCGAGCGGCCGCCGGTGGCCGCCAGCCGGCTAGCCATCAGGCAGGCAGCCCTGCCCGAGCCCCGCCTCGCGGGCGCGCGGGCCCTTCGGCGGGATGCTGCACCCTTAATATAGCACCTAGGGAGATGGGAGTTTTTCCGTTCCAAACGGCAGACCTTCCTGATTCCGACGCACTTTAAAAATCGACCGTAGACCCCGATTTGCATCCGCTAGCTGGTCCCCCAGTCAGCGGGGAGCGCCCAAGGAGGGGCTTTGCTTCTTCTCCAGGACGCCCTTCTCTCATGGGGCCGATACCACTATTTTCGTTCAGTGATCCCAGGTGAAATGAGTTCATATAGAATTATATATGCCCACGTATATGATTATATAAAATTATATATGCCTTTTTATATATGGGCTGTGAAGCGGAAGAAGGGGATAAGTCCAAAATGCGCACTTTTCAGGAAATCAAAAAAACTACTTGCACAAAACTTTTTATAAATATTATGACATTAATGGAATGTATTTTCATCAAGTATATTACTGGCACTTTGTATATTTTTAATATCACGTTCCTTCATGGAGATATAGGACTTAGCTCCTTTTGACCATCGTGACATACGGAGACAAGTCAACTTAACTCTTTTTACATAATGAGAATTTAGAGGTATGTCATTGGAAAATTGGCAAAAGGGGAAAAGGGGATAAGTCAACTTAATTTTTTATGCAAGAGATGCAAAAGGAGCTAAGTCAAAACAACTTATTGTGCATGAGAAGAAGAAAAGGGAGATAAGTCGATATATTTACTGTTTTCTTAAAGGCGACAATATTCATGGTCTCTTGTCGCAACACACTTTGGAAAGGCGACTTCTATTTTTTTGTCGCCTCAAAGAATGCGACATCTGAGATCTTGCCTTAAAACAAGGCAACATATTTGTCGCCATTAAAAGTCCAGCACTATTACATTTAAATTAATATGAATCATTTACTGTAAGTCTTAATAAAAAGTATAGGAAATTAATAAGGCTTCACAATGATATGCATACAGAATATTTCCGTTGAGTTGCGGCTTATATATTCTCAAACTGTGCAAAAGGGAATAAGTCAACTTAACTTTTTTTCACCAATGCATTAAAAGGGTTAAGTCTACTTAACTCTTTTGCTTTGGTTAAATTTGATGATTTTGGGGATAAGTCGACTTACCCCCTTTTGCTATCCCATATTAACTGTACATTACAAGTTAAGTCGACTTAACTCCTTTTTCAAACCTCAATATCTCGTATCCTATGAGATATTTTCCTCTAATATTTGGTGGGCAGATGCAGACTAAAATATACTATTACATGCCATAAAAATCTCATTTTGGGGGTAAGTCAACTTTTACCCTTCTTTCGCTTCACAGCCCATATAATTTTATACGATCATATATGGGCCCATATAAAATTATATGTGGATCATATATGCTCATATATAGGTGCCTATATAAAGGTTTATATACCTTTATATGATTGCATGTTCCTATATATGTGCATATATGTGCATACCCAAGGAAACTCATATATGGTGGTCATATATATGTTAACATGCAATCATATATAGCTATGTAAACGTATATATAGTCACCTATATATGGGAATATCTGGTCCACACATAATTTTATATGGGCCCATATATGATCGTATATGATTATATATAGATGCATATATAATTATACATAATCATATGTGAAAATATATAATTTTATATGAACCCATTTCACCTGGGATTTCGAAAGAATTCGTCGGGGACTACTAGTTTGGAATGACCTAACATAAAATCTCATGAAATCTGAGATAAATTTTGTGAAATATCATGAAATCTCTAAAAATCTGAGATAAATCTTGTGAAATCTCATGAAATCTTAGAGATATATCTCAAAATATGAGGGAAATCTTGTGCAATCAGTAGCAAATTCAGTGTACACTAGGATGGGGAGTGGTTGCCCCCTCGACATGTAAACACTTGGTTTTCCAGAGTGCCCCTTAACATTTAGAGTGTATCGAATCACTGGAATAAAGTTCATTTGTCGCAGTGCATGATGGGCCGGTGTGGCCCCGGCTCAGCGGCGGCGATGAACTCCCCCTGGGTGGTCGCGACCTGGCGGTTCCTGGCGCGGGTCGGCGGCGCCCTGGGCGTGGCCCCCGTGCGGGGCTGGCCCGGCCCGTGCACGCCGCACGCCACGGCCCCCGCCTGGGCGTCCATCCTGACCGCCGTCATCGTCGAGATCGGGGTGAGCGAGCGCATAGCGGCGAAGTTGCCGAAACCGTTTGCACTCTTAAAACCTTACAGTGATTTTCACTGTAAGCTACGGTGAACCCTGCAGCACTGTAGCTTACGGTGAATTTTCACCGTAATGTTTTAAGAGTGTGGGACTTTGGAACACGCACTCACTGTAAATACCAGAGTGAGGATCCTCGCCCTCAGGAGAGCGAGATATTTTCCCTCTCTCTTTGAGAGCGTGGTGTGGTTTTCTCGCTTGATGAGAGCTATAAATTCAAAAATCTGGCCCTATTTGAGCGAGGATTGGTAAACCTCGCCCTTTTTGAGTGAGGATGTCTATCCTTAATCTCACTCAATTTGAGCCATGTTGCAGATTCTTTCTCAAGAAGAGCGAGGTTCCTAAAGTCTCACTTTAATGGGGCAACCGAAAAAAGTCTCACTCTTTTTAGATAAGTCATCTTACTCTTGCATTTGCAGTGCTGGGTTACCCTTCACTGGATATCCAAGTGTACCAATGTACTTGTAGATTAGCGAAAAAATTCACTCTCTTGTAGGTGAGCGAATAGTCATTTTCTCACCTACAAGTCGATACCTCCAAACCACACTGTAAAAAATTTGTTCGGGAATTACCAAACAATTTACTGGAAAATTTGTACCACAAATAGTTTGAAAAATTTGAAATCTAAATTGTTTTGAAAACAGATTTTCCGAATTGTTTAGGAACCTCGCTCTTCTTGAGAAAGAATCTGCAATATGACTCAAATTGAGTGAGGTTAAGGATACAAATCCTCGCTCAAAAAGGGCGAGATTTCTCAATCCTCGCTCAAACAGGGCGAGATTTTTGAATGTAATGCTCTAATCAAGCGAAATAACCACACCTCGCTCTCAAAGAGAGCGGGAAAATATCTCGCTCTCCTGAGGGCGAGGATCCTCGCTCTGGTATTTACAGTGTTCTGCAGCCTAGCTCAGACAAACTCGCATACCTGCGGCCAGCCTCCCACAGACTCGCCTACCTGCTACGCACGTCTCCCACAGGGAAGATTTTCCATGGAAGATGTCGTACAATTCCAATCGAGGGGGCCTCAACTCTTGAAATCATGTGTACACGGACCCTGAATTCCTTTCGAAATTTTTTAAAATCCAGTGAAATCATTCGAAATCTGTTAAATCATTTGAAATCTTTGGAAATCCGTCAAAATCTCTAAAATCCGCCAAAATCTAGTGAAATCCCTCGAAAACCACCGAAATCCATAGAAATCATGTGAAATCAACTACAACCTGTGAGAGGGAAATCCCGCAATCTTGCAGTCTGGTGGTAGTGCCTATAACCAATAACGCTCTGCTGTGCGGAAGATCGACATTACAGCGATGTGGAACGGCCGTGATGAGGCGAGACGAAATATTGTGGAAATATAAGTGAGGTTCTGTCTGCTGCCTTTAGCCCCCCCCCCCCTCCCTTACTACCGATTTGGAACTTCACCGATAGCGCCCCGTTAAAAAACGAATTCCTGAATCCGTCCGCCAGCGGTCGGAAAGAGCCCCCGAGGCTCCGGGCTGTGCTGTCGAGAGTCCGGGCGCCTTCGGGGGTTTTTCGTATTGAGTCCGGAGCTGGCAGACTGCTGCCCGCCAGCCTGCGCCGGGCCCAGCTACCAGCAGCTCGCCCTGCAGGGCCTGCTCGAGGGGCTTGAGCTGGCAGACTGCTGCCCGCCAGCCCACGCCGGGCCCAGCTACCAGCAGCTCGCCCTGCAGGGCCTGCTCGAGGGGCTGGAGCTGGCTGGGTGCTGCTCGTCGTTTCCTACAAGCTCCCTTCCATTAAAGACCGGGGGTAGTCATATTCTCCGTACAGATGCTTGGCAGGTTGTCCTACCCAAAGCTCTGAAGGCGCTGTAGTTCGTTAGCCTCGTCCCAGAAACCTTTCTTATGGTGACACAGAAAAAAAGCCAGTAATTTTTAATGAAATCTAGTAGGTTTTATCATGAAATCTCAAAATCCAACGTAATCTTGTAAATAAATCCCAAGCAATCACGTGATATCCAGCGTAATCACCAAGATTATGGCTGAAATCACGTGAAATCACGTGAAATCCCGTAAAATCCGTTGAAATCCAGTGAAATCATTTCTGATTTCAGAAATCATGCGTAATCATGAGAAATCCATGAAATCCACCAGAATCAACCGAAATCCGCCGAAATCAAGGAAATCCTGCATTCCATGCAATCATGTGTACAACCAAAGATGGAGTTGAGGCCCCCTCGATTCCAATTCAAGATTGTAAATTTACAAGTACTGCGCATCCGCACTTGGAATCGAGTGACGAGCAAGAGTAGGAGCTTGTACATGTGGGTGGTTCTGAGCGCGGGGGTCGTGTTTATGTCCCAGCGTTCAAAATGCTTATAATTGACAGAAACTTGGCCTCGAGGAGCCAAATTATTATAAAACAGAAACTATATATCACAATTGTTACTCTAAAAACCTCGCAAACCTTAATTTACGCCAATGTAATCAACATCACGGCAAAAGAAACGTTGACCAGCGCACGTATTCCCATGTCCCACCCGCCGAATTCAGTCCTTCAAACCCAGGCAGCAGAGCTGCACATAGAAAGCGCATTTTAGGCGCATCCGCACCCGCGGTAAACCACTACAAAAAAGCGCATTGATAGTGCCTGATATGTCCAATCTAATTGGTGCATTGAAAGGCGCGGCAATACATGCCTGGAAAACACGGGATTTATGCACTAACAACACACTTTCAGTAAGGCATGATCTAGTGCACCATACCATCGTGCCCCTTATTTTAGGCACTTTTAAGGTGCATTGACGCGCATAATGAGGACAGGGACAAGAAAATACAAATTATTCAAGACTAATACTCACTTTATGAGCAAAAAAACTGAACTTTCATCTCAGCATACAGAAAAAATACAAGGCAAAACAAACTAAATTAAAAAAAAAATCATACCTAGTACAGTATCACAGAAATAAAACTGAAATAATCTCAGAGTTTAAAAAAATAATAAACTGCACAATAAACTAAATAAAAAAAATACGATTTCACGAAATCCTGGTAGGCACGAAGTTCATTAATGTTCTGGTTTCATAAAAATTTAAGGTAGGTCTATGTAGAATTTGAGCTAAAAGTTAAAAGTTTTTTGGGAGTAATTGAACTTTTTATCTCAGTGTACAGGTCATTAGTACAGCTCACATGCTCAATTTGAGCTCCCTAGCTCAAACGGTTTAGAAGTTAAGTTAAGAAATGTCCGATCAACATGATTTTTGAACTGTACGCTCTTTGTGCAATGATCATTCGAATAGTGCATCAACATTTCTATTTTATCATGTTCTTCCAAATTTTAATTCATAAAGTACAGTGCATGACTAGAATCAACAGGTCCCCAGCCATGGGCCTCCTCCCCTGCGCGCCACGCAGTGGACTCGAGCCTTCGCAACAATACCCCGATCGGCTCGGCTCCGTGACAAGTCGAGCATTACCATAGAAACGGAGATTTTAACTTCAAATTACTCAAAATTGGCCACCAACTTTTGGATGGCATTGCAGGAGTGAACTCAGGAGATTTAGTTCTACCTCTCTGCCAAATCTTATCAAAATCGTATAGATAATTTCCGATTTACATAAGGGGCCGTGCTGATAAAAAAAATCGGATCCTGAGACAAAACCATAAGGCTACTTCGTGCCTAAAAATCATTTCTAGTACAGTATCACACAACATATAAAACTGAAATATCTCACAGTATAAAGAAACAAATAAACTAAACAATAAACTAAACAATGAAAATTCATATTTAAACCAAACTACTCAGAGGGCTGGGACTGGGATCTGTTTCTTAACCACTGAGATATGGCAGTGGAAAGAGTCGATTGTTTAAATTTCCCTTCATAGCGCTTTGCCACTGCATCTGAAAAGAGGAAATAGAAGTTAGAACAATTAAAGCTACTGCAACACAGCAAAAAAAAAACTAGAACCTTTATAATACTAACCAAGTATTAGTTGGCCAATCCGCATTTTTTTAATACCCTTCTTGTTGTCTGAGCCTTGCCAGTTCAGACCAGACGCCAGTTCTTTTGAAAATAGTTTGGCACAAATCTGTGTAGCCATGCTGGCTGGGTCACTTCCCATGCCCACCACAACACTAAAATGTCGCACCTAAAATGAGGCAAGATAAAATTAATAATGGGTGGAGAGAATATTAATCAAGAAATGTTACAGTAGAAATTGTGCTTACAGCAAATTCATATACTTCTGGCTCTTTTAGAGCACTGTCAAACTCTATAAAGGTCAGTCTGGTTGTGAGTGGAAATGCTTGTGGCCAGCCATCTGGTTTGGTTGCCCCATCCCCTGCTGCAACATGCCCTAGTACAAGGTCCAACTTATGGTCCATCTCCATTTGCTTTGTCAAAATTAGTTGCTGCTTTACTAGCATTCTTTTATAGAGGTCAGCTAGGTCTGAAATGAGCAAGAAAAAAATACGATTTCACGAAATCCTGGTAGGCACGAAGTTCATTGATGTTCTGGTTTCATAAGAATTTTAGGTGGGTCTATGTAGAATTTGAGCTAAAAGTTAAAAGTTTTTTGGTAGTAATTGAACTTTTTATCTCAGTGTACAGGTCATTAGTACAGCTCACATGCTCAATTTGAGCTCCCTAGCTCAAACGGTTTAGAAGTTAAGAAAAGAAATGTCCGAGCAACATGATTTTTGAACTGTAGGCTCGTTGTGCAATGATCATTCGAATAGTGCATCAACATTTTTATTTTACCATGTTCTTCCAAATTTTAATTTATAAAGTACTGTGCATGACTAGAATCAACAGGTCCCCAGCCATGGGCCTCCTCGCCTGCGCGCCACGCAGTGGACTCGAGCCTTCGCAACAATACCCCGATCGGCTCGGCTCCTCTTTCCACGCTGCTTTCCCGTGACAAGTCGAGCATTACCATAGAAACGGAGATTTTAACTTGAAATTTCTCAAAATTGGCCACCAACTTTTGGATGGCATTGCAACAGTGAACTCAGGAGATTAAGTTCTACCTCTCTGCCAACTATCATCAAAATCGTATAGAGAATTTCGGTTTTGCATAAGGGGCCGTGCTAATAAAAAAAAAAAAAAAAAAAAAATGGGATCCTGAGACAAATCCATAAGGCTACTTCGTGCCTAAAAATAAAATAATTCATTAACACAAAACCAAAAAAAAAAAAAAATTCTAACGCTAACGCGTTAAACGGACCCCTAGGTTTTAACACTTACCTTAAATAAGATAGAATTTTAAAACATCATGTCAAAACTGTTTGTGAAAGTCAATAAATCATGATATTTGTGAGCCACAGATCTGCCACACAAAATGTCGCCCAGCGGGCCGGCTATCAACAACGCTCTTCTGCTGGCCACTGAATCCAACGTAAAATATTCTTTAAAAAAATTAAATTTGGAAAAGAAGTCAAAGGATGCTGCAGGCGTTTAGCAAACAATTATAGAAGCCTGTACGCACACTCATACGGACACATAGGCGAACTAATTTAACCATTTACTGCAAACATGAACTTAGGTCTGCATCTTAGGTTGGCGGTATTGTTAGAAGCCCCGCCCACTTTCAAATTAAACTATTGGAAGGCGGAATTACAGTCCCTGCCAACAATCAGGAGCCGCTCCCGGCAGCTAGTGGTCGCGTCTGAAACTGTCCTGGTGGTGCATCCTTTTGTACGGCGCGAAACTGCTGCGATTCTGACGTGACCACTCTCGCCTAGAAACTTTTGGACATCGAGGTACAAAGCAACAGGTGATCTTTTTCATTGGTTGGGAAAAACCGCGAAATAGTTTCATTGGTCAAGCTTTCCCCGACCCGGCTCGGACTGGCTGCTCCGCTCGTAATTACCATAGAAACAGCAAATGCAAACTAATTTTATGCAAATTTGGCCAGACAGTTTGACATCAGACCTATTTCAAAAAATTCCTAATTTTCCGTACTATTTTTCATTCAAATTTGATGGGAATCGTATAGACAAAACCGGCTGCGGCCATAAGGGGCCATCGTCAAGACGATAAAACTCACTGGCGTGAGCAATAGGCACCCCTAACGGGGGCCTAAAAAAAAAAAAATACGATTTCACGAAATCCTGGTAGGCACGAAGTATGTTTTGGTTTCATCAGAGTTTTTGGTGGATGGTCTATGTAGAAATTGAGTTAAAAATATCCAACCAATTCATTGAAAATATTGAATTTTTTTTCCGAGTGTTTGATAAGCGACATAAGATTAGGTCACAGGCCAAATTTGTGCTCGTTTGCTTGAACGACTTAGAAGATTGGTTCTCAGTAAGGAAATGTCCGATCAGCTTGATTTTTGAACTATAGGCTCGTTGTGCAATTAGGGTTCAAACACTGAATTCACATTTGTATTCTGACGTGTTCTTTCAGTTTTTAGTTTTTAAATTACTGCACATGACTTGAATCAACAGGTCCCCAGCCACGGTCCTCCTCCCCTTCCCCTGCGTACCGCGCAGAGGGGCCGAGCCGAGCACCGGCAACAATACCGATTGGGCTTGGCTCCCCTTCTGAACTGGCACTATCCTGGGGGGTAGGCAACCCGAGGGGGGCGCCGCGGTTGACAGAACGGAGCGCGTTTGGGGTGGGAGTGCGTAGTCCTAGGCTAGAACCTCCACTCGACAAAAGAAGGCCGACAGCTCTGCGGCTAGCGCGTCCACCTCGCGACTTTAACTCTTCATATTAGGTGAACGAAATGTTGGACAGTCTACATGAATGTGTCATTATAAGTTTTGGACCTGCAGAAATCGTTTTGAAAAGTTTCACGTAGGTTCGTCGAGAAGGAAAAAAGTGATTTGTAAAATGGTTTACGTAAAGATACACGTAGATGTAAGCCAGTTTTGTTCCTTCTCGCGAGATTGAAGTCAAACTTTGCAAAACTATTTCCGCAGATATAAAACTAATATTTCCGCATTTAGTTCAGCTTGTCAACGTTTTGGTGATTTTAAACAATGAGTTAAAGTCGCGAGGTGGACGCCGTCAGCGACCGGCCGTGGCGGCATTACAGTCCTAGCCAACAATCAGGAGCCGCGGCGGCCAGCTAGTGGTCACGTTCAAAACTGTCCTCGCGGTGCATCCTTTTGCACGGCGCGAAACAGCAACGATTCTGACGTGACCACTTTTTGCGTTGGAACTCTTGGACATCGAGGTACAAAGCAACAGGCGATGCTTTCCATTGGTTGAAAATAACCGCGAAATGGTGTTATTGGTTAGAGCTTTCCCCGACCCGGCTCGGCTTCCCTTTCCACGTCTGTTTACCCTTGACAAGTCGAGCATTACCATAGAAACGGAGATTTTAACTTCAAATTTCTCAAAATTGGCCACCAACTTTTGGATGGCATTGCAGCAGTGAACTCAGGAGATTTAGTTCTACCTCTCTGCCAACTCTTATCAAAATCGTATAGAGAATTTCGGTTTTGCATAAGGGGCCGTGCTAATAAAAAAAAAAAAAAAAAAAATGGGATCCTGAGACAAATCCATAAGGCTACTTCGTGCCTAAAAAAAATTCTAACGCTAACGCGTTAAACGGCCCCCTAGGTTTTAACACTTTTCATAAAATGAGGAAGAATTTAAAATTATTCAGGGAAAACTATTTGTGAGAACCAAATCATGAATTTTATCCGCCGCACATCTGCCCTATAAAATTTTGCCCTGCGGGCCACTCATCAACAACGTCGGCTTGATGTCCACTCGACAAAAGAAGGTCGGCGGCTGACGCGCCCACCTCGCGACTTTAACTCTTTATATTAGGAGAACGAAATGTTAGACAGTCGAAATGAATGTGTAAATATCAGTTCTGGACCTGCGGAAATCGTTTTGCAAAGTCCACTACACGACTTAAAATACTTGAACAGCACCGAATTAGGAAATAAAGTGAAAGGATGCTGCAGGCGTTTAGCAAACAATTATAGAAGCCTGTACGCACACGCATACGGACACATAGGCGAACTAATTTAACCATTTACTGCAAACATGAACTTAGGTCTGCATCTTAGGTTGGCGGTATTGTTAGAAGCCCCGCCCACTTTCAAATTAAACTATTGGAAGGCGGAATTACAGTCCCAGCCAACAATCAGGAGCCGCGGCTGGCAGCTAGTGGTCGCGTTTGAAACTATCCTGCTGGTCCATCCTTTTGCACGGCGCGAAACTGCTGCGATTCTGACGTGACCACTCCCGCCTAGAAACTTTTGGACATCGAGGTACAAAGCAACAAGTGATCTTTTTCATTGGACGGGAAAAACCGCGAAATAATTTTATTGGTCAGAGCCTTCCCCGACCCGGCTCGGCCTTGCTGCTCCGCTCGTAATCACCATAGAAACAGCGAATGCAAACTTAATTTATTCAAATTTGGCCGGACAGTTTGACATTAAACCTATTTCAAAAAATTCCTAATTTTTCGCAGTATTTTTCATTCAAATTTGATGGGAATCGTATAGACACAACCGGCTGCGGCCATAAGGGGCCATCGTCAAGACTAAGAAGTAAAAAACTCACTGGCGTGAGCAAAAGGCACCCCTAACGGGGGCCTAAAAAAAAAATTAATAATATAGACTACCTGCTTTAGAATGCAATGGTGAGACATTGCTGACAGTTCTGGTTTTAAGTAGTATTCTGTTGCCAGCGTTACTACTGCTTGGAGGGGGTCTAGGACTCTTGAATGATCCCTCACTATCATCAGTCTCACTGCCTTGAGCACTGCCAGTCTGATGAACTTCTGCAAAATAATTAAAAACATCCGAAACTCTATAGAAT
Source organism: Frankliniella intonsa (assembly GCA_033675135.1). Classification (NCBI taxonomy): domain Eukaryota; kingdom Metazoa; phylum Arthropoda; class Insecta; order Thysanoptera; family Thripidae; genus Frankliniella; species Frankliniella intonsa. The sequence continues at coordinate 2,230,195 of JAWJED010000046.1, read as the reverse complement.
AAATTTTAAGTGATTACTGAAGAAAATAAAATATAAAAAAAGCTTCATACCTTCTGTATTCGAGTCTTCATCAAGCCCTTCATTATCAATAAATCCACTGTCACTAAAATGAGAGTTGGAAGGACCTATAGGACCATGCCATAAAGCACAAAACAAAAATTTGAATTATGGCAACATAAAATAAATACATAAAAGCTGTAAGTCAATAAATTTGTATTCTGAAAAATGAATTTGAAATTAAAATTTTGGTAAATGCATAAAAACAATTTAACAAAAAAAAGGATGCTACAAACTAATGATGATTTAAGGACTTTACTAGTATATTGCAAGGTTCGGTACTGAAAGAAAGAGACGAGAAGTAATGCTGAGACCAGGGATTTATTGAGGACTTAGTACAGAGAGACGTCTAGCTGGCACGAGGGCTCAGGGAAGACTGAAGCGCGTCGGTCTGGTTGTTGTGGCGTTACTAAGGACAGCACTGCGAGAGCCTTGTGTGAGACTAGACTGACTCTAGGCGGACAGCCATGAGAATGACAGCAGCGCGTTCACTACTGGTTTAGGGTCCTAACGTTACAACTACTCCTCCTTTTCTTTTAGAAGGACAAAGACCACCCCAAAAACTAAACAAGGCTCAACGCAGCAAGAATTTACGATGTACCACCCCATTTAGCAATGGGCCAAGGGAAAAACCTTATCAAGGGTAAGGAAAAACCTTGACCAGTGGTCATCACAAACAAATTAGCAAAAATCTCATGCCGCTTGAGATGGCTCGACCGGGGCGACGCTACGAGACGGACACCTCCTTCATCGGGGCCGGACCTCTGTAGAAGCGCCACCTCCGGGACGATGGCACAAGAGAAACGGACACCTCCTTCATCGGGGCCGGACTCCTCTCTTGAAGTGCTTCACGTCACTGAAGTCGGTGGGGCTGGCTAGGCCACTAATGTAGAGCAGGACAGCTGACCAGGAACGGGACAGGAAGGAGAAGGCCAGGGACAGGATAGGAACCTCTCAGGGACAGGGCTCGGAGCTGGGAACAGTGAACGGGCACAGGAAAGTAAAGTGCATCACAAGATGGGATGCTGCGAGGGAAAAGGTTAGGTTCCTGTGGAGCAAAGGGTTAGCTGTTTTACCCAGCTGAGACCTCTCTAAATCGCTTGACAGTGACTGACAACAGCCATCTGGCAAGGCACAGCAAAACTGAAACCGAACTGAGTGTGACATTAATTGTTTAATGACACCTCTCACCAGAACAGTACTTAACTTGCAAAGTTGTTGTGCCAGGACCAGGGATGCTGAAGTTACGTCGTCTGCTAGCAGGGTGGGTCAGGATCAGGAACAGGGTTGCCAACTGCTTTTCTCTCTTCCTCTCTCCTCTTGCAGCTTGAAAAGAAGCGGCAGGGAAAGGACAGGAGACCGAAAAAGGAAATTTGGAAAATTTAATTTTGGATTTAGCAAATTTTGAATATTAGGAAAAAAAAATTACTGAGGCCGCCACATAGGGAACATAGGGTACATGGACGGCATGGGATACATGTAAGGGGAAGGCATAGGCATATGCTGCATTAATGGCTGCATCATAGGTTGCATCACAGGGCCAGGAGACACCTGTTTGAGGGATGCCAGTTCTTTCTCCAGTTTGGCAATTTTTTTTGGGGTGGTAACGGGGTCGCTCGCACTCGCTGCACCGCACCTAGGCGCGACCGCCTCATGATGATGCGAGTTGCTACGTGCAATGGTCACTTCATTTGAGCTCTTTGCCATTTTAGTGCTCCTCAAATCACTATCCGTTGACCTAGGCGTGAGGCGTCCCCCACCCTTGGGCCAAGTGACCAAGCCATCGCTTTCGAGGACACACCGAGCTCGAAGTACCTGAGCCAACTGCGGCACATCATCATCTGGAAGGTCTGAAGGACCAGATAATTGAATTGTGCAAGTAGTTGTCTGAAAGGGTTGGATCTCAACGTCCAGTGTAGCTCTAGCCACGGCGTAGATACAGCCAGCGCCAAATTTTCCAACATCCAGAGAGGGCTGGAGTGTGAAAGGGTGGCTAAATTTCTCATGAGTCACTGGATTTCTGAGTGTAAATTTGAGTTCGTCCGCATCGACGATTCCTCTATTGCCGCGTATGAAATCCATACCGACTATACACTCATCATTAATCTCAGCCTCAAATACTAGAAATTTGAACTTGACTGTACCTATCACAAGCTCCACCGCGCGGGGCCCGTACAAGACGGACACACCGCCGTTGACGTCTTTGAGACGCAACTTGGACGGCGGGGCTCGAGGCCCGAGCAGTATTCCAACACGGGCCACAGAAATTTGTGCCCCAGTGTCGAGAATACAAGTTACGTTTTTCTTGCAAATCGAGAAAACGCAAGATGGCGACCCGACGGGTGAAACCGTAATAACCTCCTCTGTCCCGTCAGAAACTGTTCTCAGGGAGGTTACTTCGCGTTTCCCGACGGGGGCGGCATCGCCACCACGGCCGGTCCAGCAGCAGCCACCATGCCCTGCGCCTGACCTTGCGCAGCGACCATTGGCCACGAGAGTGACGCATGGTAGTACTGCGGCATGGTCATGAGCGGTACCGAGGGCACCGCCTGCACAGGCACATTGTGCGGCATAGCCACAGCGGCTGGCTGGGGATGCGCATAGGGGTGGGGGCGCGATTGCATTGGGCAATTAGCCCGGAAGTGATTTTTATCACCACAATTAAAACATCCGCCCTCACTTCCTCCCCTTCCCCTTCCCCCTCGGAAGGCGCCGCTGCCTCGCGGGCGACCGCGGCCGCGACCGCGCACCTGACCATTGTTGGCCTGGGCGCCGGCGCCGGCCGGGCCTGACTCAGCTTGAGTCAAGCGGACCATAGCTTCGACCTGCTGTGTTAGCCGATCGAGCCTAGCTGCAACCGAGTCAGGGGCAGGGGTGGGGGTTGCCGCGGAGGGGGCCGAGGCCGCGGGGGACGCCGTCGAGGACGACGGGCCCTCCACGACAATGGCCTCGCTCACGGCGGCAACGCGCGCCTTTTTAGGAGGCGGAGAAGGGCACCGCGACCTCGCCAAGCGACAGGCCTCCAGGGCCTGCAGCATGGTGGGGAAGCTGCACCCCGCTACAGCGCTCCTAATATCAGGGGCGTTGAGCCCGCTGATGAACTGCTGCACGGCGTACTCCGTGACGCGGCCCAGGGCCGTGTCCGGGTACGCGCGGCGAGCAGCACGGCTGACGCGTGTGCTCCACTCCTCGAGCGTCTCGTCAGCGAGCTGACGGAGCGCGAAGAAGGCACGCATCTCGGTCGGCGCGTGCACAGGCTTGCTATAAGCCATGCGCAGCGCGTCGTCCAGAGCCGCGAAGCTGCGCTCAGGCAAGTCCTCGAGCAAGGACTTTGGCTCTTTTTCAAGAGCGGACGACAGCAGAATAAACTGCTGGCGGTCCGTGAGGCCAGGGTAGGCGCTCACCAAGTCATCAAAGTCACGCCGGAACACGTCATAGCTGACGCGCCCGTCGTAACGTGTGACTGCCTTACGCAGCGCAAGCATGGTGCTAGGCGTAACTAGCTCAGTAGCAAAAGCATTGGCCTGGGCGGGTCCAGCAGCAGCGGCTGCCGGGCCAGCGCCCGCAGCAGCACCAACGGCGCCGGCTGCGACAGCAGCGCGGAGCGCGTTGAGCTCCTGCATGATGGCCATCATGTCGGGGCCGGGCGCCGCGGTTGCAGCTTGCGCTGCAGCGCCGGCGTCGGCCTCGACGCGGTCGTCGTCGCCCACGTCAGGATTGACGCGGACAAACCGACCAGGTCGGCGATCACGCGACATGCCGACACTAATGCAAGCTACAGGGACGAGGACTCACTTGTAACCAATAAAAGGACAGGGGTGAGCCGGGGAGTCCTAGGGCAGGGCCGGGCCGCGGGACGGGAACCGGGATCAGGCGGTAGCACAGGACGAAGAGCGGGAGCAAAACCAGGGACAGGGCAGGGTCGTCGTGGAGAGCAGGGATAATCACAAGGGGAAGCCTGGACAAAGAAACCGAATAAATCCTAGGCCAGCACTTTTCCTCTCTCTCCCTTTCAGCTACCGACTGCGCCAATTGCAAGGTTCGGTACTGAAAGAAAGAGACGAGAAGTAATGCTGAGACCAGGGATTTATTGAGGACTTAGTACAGAGAGACGTCTAGCTGGCACGAGGGCTCAGGGAAGACTGAAGCGCGTCGGTCTGGTTGTTGTGGCGTTACTAAGGACAGCACTGCGAGAGCCTTGTGTGAGACTAGACTGACTCTAGGCGGACAGCCATGAGAATGACAGCAGCGCGTTCACTACTGGTTTAGGGTCCTAACGTTACAATATTAAGAGATCTTTCTATGCGAAGTACTTTTCTTAGACACTACGACCCACCCTGTTTGGACTATTGATAACGTACCTGCCAAGCTCTCTGTGTCTCCTGGTGTATCATCAACATGAGTTGTCCTGGTTTTCTCAGGACTCTTGTTTCACGTGATGGCAGCTTGAGAAACTAAAAGCAAAGTAATGAAGTCATTTTTGTTTACAACCTGACAAATCAAATTCCTTTGAAGGCACCAAATTTACCTCGAATACTCTGTGACTGTTTAGGTTTGGCAGTATTTGGCTCTTTCTGCACCCACTCCAAATCCTTTTCCCTCCCTCCATTCTCCTCATTTGATGCACAAGAAGACTGAGAAACTAGAACCAAACAAAAGAATATTAGATTTGTTCAAGTTGCAGTGCTGCTGATAGACAGCAGTTTATCAGAAATTATAATTCAGAAACAATACCTTTAGATTTACAAGATGAAGCAAGACTAGTTCTTTTATTCTTAACTGATTCTTTTTTGAGAGTATTTTCACTCTGTTTCCTCTTCAGAAGATTGATTAAATTTTCTCCTCTTGATTCAGCAGTTACTTGAGGTGGTGGTGCAAGAGGTTTGTCTCTCATCTGTTTACAAGACTGATGTCCTACTGATTTCTTTCCCTTCTTGCTAGTTCCCTGATTATTTTTACCATCACTGTCTTCATCTTCATCAAATGAAAAGGGGATTTTCTTTTTTTTTGCCCTAGATCCTCTCCCTAGTTCTTTATCAGACAAGAGCCCATCGGTGTCATATGCAAATGGTAGCATTTTTCTAGCAGCCTCATAAGAACCTAAAAGAAAAAATTACAATCAATATCGGTGCCATGCATGATAAAAGGGGTGGATGTGAACGTTTACTCACCATAAGTTTTGCGTACTGTACAAGGTTTCATTACATAGGTATCATCTGGGTCAACATAGTTCTGAGAGGCAGCAGCTTCCTCTTTGGGATCTGCAGGGCACAAGACCTGCCCATCAAAAATCCACTTATGTGGTACAACTGCCACCTCTATCTCACCCGAAGGGAGGGGGCAGTCAATAATGCTGTATCGTCTGACCTAGATGCAAAGAAGATACCATTTGTTAAATATTTGAGCAATAAACAAATTTTCACAAATAAAACAACCATAACAGCATGAGAGAGGTTTAATTAAAAAGTATTTAAAAACATTTATGGAGCAGATTTAGCAAAACCAAAACAAGTGTGAAAAACTTTGACATACTCACATTTAATTAAGTGGCTAATGTAAAAATTTTGATCTGAGTCTATAGCATGTGATTGAGGGGGACAGCAACATTAGAGAGTGTTCACTTTTGAGGGTCGATGACGCGGTTTTATCCAAAGTGGGGTTGAAATGAAATTTGAGATCGAGTTCTTTCCAACGCACGCACTGGCAAGTCTCTGTGACGTCGGGAACCATACGCAACCTGCGATGAAAGATATTTAGTCATTTTCGCGCCGTTTCGCGTGAACATGTTCTTCGGGCCGCTACAACGCGGTTGCGCGACCGTGGACGGTGGGTCGCCGTCTACGGACACCCTAGGGTAGGTACTTGCTGCCGGACATATCACTAGAGTTGCGCGCCGCAACGTCACGCGTGACCGTCACGCTAAAGTGGAAATCAGTATTTTCGTTATAGAGGCCTTTGTATTTATTGCCCGGAGACCAGGTGTGTGAGAGAACGTAGCTAATAATGAGGGCTATCGGTCACCTAACGCGCATCGATAAACCAACCGCAGGCAACCGAGGAAACAGACGAGTTACAGAGTCCGCCGCACCGCCGCCGCATTCAAATTGAGCGCGGCAAGCAATGGCGCAGGCGCGTGGGAGAGAGTATAGTCCGCTTTCCAGTATCTTTCTCCGCCAGGCTGGCTCGGGCGCGAGCTGCGTCCGCGTCCGACCGGGTCTGGGCCGCCCCGACGCCGACGCAGTCCAAAGAGACTGCAGCGACGTCAGGTGCGTCCGCTACAGCAGCGGAGACAGACCTTGTAAGCGGACTATACTCCCTTACGCGCGCCAGCGCCATCGCTTGCCGCGCTCGGTTTGAATGCGGCGGTGGTGCAGTGGGCTCTGCCCCTCGTATTTTGCCTAGGTTGCCCGTGAATGTTATCGATGCGCGTTGGGTCACCGATAATACTCATTAATAGCTACGTTCTCGCGCAGACCCGGTCTTCGAGCAATAAATACGAAGGCATCTAGATCGAAAATACTGATTTTCACTTTGGCGTGACGGCCACGCGTAACGTTACGTCGCGCGTCACTGGTGACATGTCCGGCAGCAAGGACCTACCCTAGGGTGTCCATGGACGGCGGGTCCCGCCTTGGTCTCGCACCCACGTAGTAGCGGCCCGAAGAACATGTAGTGGCGAAACGGCGCGAAAATGACTAAATATCCTTTATCGCAGGTTGCGTATGGTTCCCGACGTCACAGAGACTTGCCAGTGCGTGCGTTGGAAAGCTCTTGAGCTAAACTTTCAATTCAACTTCACTTTGCGATAGTGATATTTTTGGCGAACAGCCTAAGCAACATGAGCACCTTCCTCAATAGGAAGAAAAACGCATTTATATAAGATGTCTGAAAATAAATATGTTGATAAGGCCTCTTCCAAATTTGACAAGGTAACTATGCCCAAATCAGATGATGGGAGGGGGTAGTTGTAAAAATCTCCAGTGACATTAAAGTTTCTTGCCAACAGCCTATTCACTCCATCTTCACACAGGACAAAGTTCTGAATCAAACCGTATCTCCCATCAGAGAACCGCACACAGTTGTTTGGCTGGGTGACATAAAGCGTGCACCATTCACATTCATATTTAGAATACTGTCTCTGTACATTCAAGTTGCCAACAGGACCGTGTGTATGCTCAAGAGACAGGCGATTAAGTGCTCTCATGCGTTTTGCTCTAGCATCCACAGAGGCTTTTTCTGTAAGGCGTCGGTGAATCTGCTGAAGAGGTTTTGCTGGAGAAAGAATTAAGTTTTTAATCCCTCCCAGCATACTTTCATAGGGATATGCAGTAAAATTTGAAATCATTCCCAATCTCTCAACATCATCTCCCAAATGCAGAAAACTATGTACGTTGTATACAATGAACTGTTGACTAAACAGCTGTGCACTGTACTGTACAAACAGCGTTGCATATTGCTTTGCCCTAGCTAAAAATAGAGTGATCAAGTCATCATTGCTATAGATGAAAACTGCAGAGTGGAGCAGAAGAAATAGCCTGTATACTTCATCTTTCATAACAACTGGAAAAATAACAAGTCCTAGATATTTGAATACAAGTCCAAATTCTGAGGCCTTCCACTTTCCAAGGCGAGAAAGTGTTGGTTTTCTGTTAAATTCTACTGGAATGTACTCTGAAAGGAGAGTCAGAAGTTCATCAAACCTGTCTATGTCGAGCCCTCTCATTCTGATGTTTAAGGGACCTCGCCTCATAACAAACTGGAGAAAACGTTTAAAAATTCCCAAATCAATCAAGTGTAATGGTTCCAGCGGAAATTGAGTTATGAAACGGGTTTGTAACTCTGTTAGTGGAGAAATTTGATCATGATGATGCTCAGGATCGAGTCTGAGATCAAAAGACTCGTCTGTTCGTAAGTTCCCAATTTCTGACTGATAGGTTTGAAAGCCAATAACATCACCTTCTTGGTCACATCTTTCACAGCCATTAGCTGAGCCATGGCCTTTGATTGATTTTAAGTATGCTCGAGCAGGAGCATCGCCCAGGTAAAACTTAACAGTGATAGGATAATTCCTTCCTCGAAACCATATTCCATCATCTCTAAGATTTTGAATTTCTTCAATATAGTCCTCCAGGAAATCTTGTATTCTATCAGGTTTTCCATTACCATAAAAGATACCAAAAACACCCGGACTGCGGTCAGTAAAACTTTTGCTTGAAAACAAAATTGGCCAACCCTCATGATTGACACTCTTGTAGAAATTAACCCCATCAGTGAAAACTTCAAGCTCAATAAATTCACAAGATTAAAATTGAATGTTTATTAGTTTCTTGAGTAAAAATTTGAAAAGAAGTATAGTGCCCTGTCGTCGCCCCATTATCAAACTGTAAAAAATACGATTTCACGAAATCCTGGTAGGCACGAAGTATGTTTTGGTTTCATCGGAGTTTTTGGTAGATAGTCTATGTAGAAATTGAGTTAAAAATTTCCTAACAATT
>JAWJED010000046.1:2169248-2219248 GCA_033675135.1 Frankliniella intonsa | reverse complement strand
GTCGGTGGCTTGGTCCACAGAACCTTTGCTGGTTGGCCGCTGACCAGCTCTTTTCAATTTTTGGATGGTTCTGTAGCAAGCCTTTTCATCTAATGACAAGAAAAACTTATATTTCAAAGGACAAAGACTTTCTTTTTAACCTCAAAATTATTATTCATTCTGTTCACTCACTTTAATTGTACTTAGCTACATCTCTCATATTAGTCCTTATATTATACCTATCCCCGTTAATGTCCATTAAGGAATAGTCTTCCTCTTCCTCACATTTCGTCATTTTTGCTGATAAATTAAAAGTCAGGACGGGTTAGACTAGAACTACAGACTACAACGACTACAACTTCAACTTCGCATCCCGCCAAAAGTGAAGGAAAAACTGAAAAACTTAGGAAAGTAGGAGGTAGACGGCTTTGCCGGTAGAGGGCGCGCAACTCAGTTCGTGATTTTTCCTTTCCTGCTTTGTGCTCTTGCAGGGCCCAAAAACATAAAAGGACTCTCTGTTCTTTCAAAATTACTATTCTGAAATTTATTCCGAAATATTTCGCAATAAAACGAGTTTCGCGGGCGTGAACGGCGACCAATATCGCATAGAAACGTATCTGTTGATCTCTTGATCTGTTGATGTGTTAATCTGTTGATCTGTTGACTTCCTTAACTTGATACAGCCATTGTTGGGACCGTGACGCGCTCGCTCACTGCTTTCAAACAATTCCGCGGAGATCCGTGTGAGACTAGTTGGATTAGCCGACGCGAGGCTAGCGCCCGACTTACGAGAATGACAGCGGAGCTGTATTCAAATGACTTCACTTGACTCTATCATGACAATATTAAATGTGTAATCATTGTAAGTGAATTATTCTACATCTATTATTACACTGGAAAAACAAAGGTGCTAAGTCCTACCTTAAAAAGGCACTAACAAAATTTAGTGCCTTTGGAAAGGCACTAAGATTTAGTGCCCCAGGAAAGGCACTAAATTTTGTTAGTGCTTTTTAAAGGTAGGACTTAGCACCTTTAGCTGACCAGCTGCGTGTACTTAATACAAATTTAGTGCCTTTGCAAAGGCACTAAGATTAAGTGCCCCAGGAAAGGCACTAAACTTAGCAATTGATTTTAGTGCCCCAGAAAAGGCGTTGCTTAGCACATTTGTTTTTCCAGTGTACATTCTCTTATATTTACATTTCTTTTACAATAAAAATGTTATTGGCTGAGCGATAGCGAAGCCTATTACGCCACTTGAGTGCTAAAAAAGTTCAATGTTTGTGTGTCTGTGTGTCTGTGTGTCTGTCTGTGTGTCTGTCCGCACGATAACTCGAGAACGAGTTGAGATATCAAGTTGAAATTTTTTCTGTAGCTTCCTTGCCCAAAAAGCTCGGTCGAGTTCGAAAATGGGCAGTCTAGCTCAAAAATTGACACAGTTAAAAATTAATTTACATTTACGAAGAAATAATTTTAAAAATAAATATTTTTTTTAGAGTGTCCTAAGGGGTAACTCGTCGAGTTGCGACCCTCTGGGCGAAAATTTCGTCCGTTTGGCCGTATCTCTCACCGTTTAGCCGCTACAGCGTGACTTAAGGGCAAAAATTCCTTAAAATGCATGTTGGGTGTCGTTCCCGAAGTATTTCGACGAGTTGCGACCCTCTGGGCGAAAATTTCGTCTGTTTGGCCGTGTCTCTTACCGTTTAGCCGCTACAGCGTTGCATTTGGACAAGAAGTCGCCAATATGCCCGTAAATGGTGTATTAATCAGATTTGCGCCCATCAGACCGGCATATCGCCGGAACCGTCTGCACAAGTGCAATTCAATGGTGCCCTCTGTTTTCTTTCTCGAATCGTATTTGAACAAGTCAGCTAGGGCATATCTCAAAAGTTCTGACAATCCCAAACTACCCTTTACCGTACATCGTCAGAACGGTCCCGTCGAGTGCAATTCAATGGCGTTCCCCGATTTGACGACAAGGGTTCAAATAATTTTGGGAACTAGGTAGATGTACGACAGACCACGTCTCGCGTAACAGGCTTCGCGATATCTCGCGAAACACTGTTACGCTGCGACGCGCCTGCGTACATCTAACTAGGCCTGCGGCGCTGTCAGTATAGATTATATACATTAGGATGTCATAAAAAATACGCTTTAAATAACGAAACAGTGGGCGCAAAAAAATTTCACTCGTGCAGACGGTTCCGGCAATATGCTAGTCTTTGATAAGCGAAAATTTGAGAAAAACTCTAAGCGTATATTAAGGACTTTTTGTCGAAATTTGACGCTGTAGTGGCTTAACGGTGCGAGATACGGCCAAACGGACGAAATTTTCGCCCAAAGGGTCGCAACTCGTCGAAATGACTCGGAAACGACACCCACTATGCATTTTTTAAACTTTTCTTCCATTAGTCACGCAGTAGCGGCTAAACGGTGCGAGATACGGCCAAACGGACGAAATTCTCGCCAATAGGTTCGCAACTCGCCGAGTTACCCCTAAGGACACTGTAAAAAAAATGTTTATTTTTAAAATTATTTTTTCAAAAATGTAAATTAATTTTTAACGGTGTCAATTTTTGAGCTAGAATGCCCATTTTGGAACTAGACCGAGCTTTTTGGGCAAGGAAGCTACAGTAAAAATTTCAACTCGATATCTCAACTCGTTCTCGAGTTATCGTGCGGACAGACACACACACACACACAGACACACAGACACACACACACACAGACACACAAACATTGAACTTTTTTAGCACTCAAGTGGCGTAATAGGCTTCGCTATCGCTCAGCCAATTATGGCATTCTTATTTTTACAGAAAGCGCCGCAGGCCTAGGTAGATGTACGCAGGCGCGTCGCAGCGTAACAGAGTTTCGCGAAATATCGCGAAGCCTGTTACGCGAGACGTGGTCTGGCGTACATCTACCTAGTAACATTAAGGAACAAATAACATTCTAGTTTATCATTGCCTTTATAGAAGAATAATATGTAAGCCTGCAAACCTGCGAAAGATAGAAGAAAATTAATAAAAACCAAATAATATTGATACTATCAGCAAGTAAATGCAATAAAATTGATACTCACACTTATCTTGATCTTCTTTTGACATCCTTAACTTTATAGAAGACTGCCGTTTTGCATCGTTCGAAGGTACAGACGGGTACCTTATAAGGTTGTTCCACCCGTTGTACCTAAAGCTCAACGCCGGTTAAGGTACAAAACCGTCTGTACCTTTTAAGGTGCACTTTTGTCTGTTACGACGCGAACAAGGGTAAGGTGAGAACCTACGTTGTCGACAACTAACAGAGTGGGATCCTCCTTAGATGACTTGCTCTGCTCGATAAAGAACTTTATTGTTGGTACAAACATCTCTTTGGTCATGTAGCCTGCTTTGTTTGCAAGACCTAAAGTGCCTGGGTAACAATCCACCAACATATTTCTTGTAAAATTTACTCTAGGAAAAATAAGGACTGGTGGGAGTGCCTGGCCAGAAGCACAAATGATCCCACACAAAGTCATTGAAGTGCCTCTCTCTTGTCCCTTAGCTTGATGCACTTGCTTGATACCTTTTGGCGAGATAATTTTTTCCTTCAGGACTCCTACAGTAGAGACACTCTTCTCATCCAAATTGTATACCCTTGTTCCATTTTGAAAGTTGGGATGTCGCTGTACAACACTATGAAGCTTATGAAAGTAATTAGAAATATTAATAGGATTAAAAGCTGCTGCTCTAGCTACACTACATTGTTCAGGTTTCCTCGCACTGAGTTCAGGGTGCCTTTTCATAAATTTCAGGTACCAGTCAAGTCCTGCAGATTTATTTTCACTCCAGCTTTCTGGCATTTTGACATTGTTCTTATCAGCCACCTCATAAGCACACTCCCTCAGTTCTGTAGCAGTAAGTCCATAGCCAAGTACTGATCTCTTCAAAATATAACTAACTAAATCTTTTTCCATTTCATCCGTAAATACTTGTTTGGTCTTGAAGTTACTTGCCAAATTAATTTCTTCCGGAATTTTGTCATGGTGTTCATACAATTTTATTTTTCTTGCAAGGGTAGTCCGATTGACTCCTGTTTCTCTTGCTGCTTCTCTGACTTTCATACCTTTCCTTACATAATCTAAGGCTGTTCTCATTGCAATATCAGAATGCATTCCTTTTGTTGATTTCCTCTCATAGTTTCGTACCATGGCTGAAACAATGACAGCTGGGGTGAGGTAGGCTAACTAAGCACTTAGGAATTAACCTGAAATTAGATAAGAAAGAAAATACTTCAAACTTGGCAAATTACTAAACAGTTGAAGTAAAGTAATGAGGGCATAGTTCAAGGTTGCATTTATTGATCAAAATTCTTTTAAAATACAAAAAAGAAAGTGTTTTTAACATTTTTGTGGGAAAATATCATGGCTCATGGTACCCCCAAAAAACTGGATCATAGTGCCCCAAAGGTAACCTTCACAAAAAGGTGCCTCTGGAGGTTCGACAGTCATGCTTGAAAAAATTACTGATGTCGACCAACACTCCTTAATATCACCACAATCAAACAGTGAAAAGAGTATTACGCTAAATTGTTAACTACGCCCTCTATAAAAAAAGTACCTATTATCAGTTTTACTCAATTTACCTAAAAGTAGAAGCCACCAGATTCACCAGGCCGCCATTTCTTCGTTGTTTACAATATCGCTTCGCGCCTTCCTGAAAATAGTCACCTAGTGTTTCCCTTCAGTCGAAAATTTTTTGTTTTGGAAGGCGGTGCCTGGTGGGGGAGATACGGGTGGTGGCTCATGGTACCCCCTGGCTCAAGTAGCCCCACCCTCCCTTCGCCTTTTTCTTCGGCCACCAAACGTTGTCCTCTTCGCTTCAGAATGCAGTCATACACATCATCCTTATGCAAATCTGACTTTGCAAATTGCTGTGACCTGGCCTGGCGGAAAACTTCGTTACTTTTCATATCTTGGAAGTTATTTTCCTCCTGAAGGAACTCTCCATTGATGTGTGAGAGTACGTTGTGTTTGTGCACGTAGACACTTGATGCTGTTAACTGCCTCCCGACTATATCTCGTTCCACTCCCCTGAGCTGACTCGTTCTCTTCAATGCCTTATCGTGAATCATTATTCCTGCACCCAAGACTTCGGCAGAATATCCGGCGGAAAACGGCACGCACTCAAAGTAGCCGTCGGCGGAGCTGCGCCGTGATATCGGCCATCTTTGGTCACGTGCCGTTTTTCGCCAGTGTTCAAAATTGAACATGTGAGTACAGGGATGGGTTGTCGGATGACAGAACTACACCCTGAGATGTGTTTCCGGTCCGTGGGCCACTCTGGCGGAAATCAGCACGCACTCAAAGTTGCCGTCGGCGAGGTTGCGCCGTGAGATCGGCCATCTTTGGTCACGTGCCGTTTTTCGCCAGCGTTCAAAATTGAACATGTGAGAGCAGGGATAGGTTGTTGGATGACAGGACCACACCCTGAGATGTGTTCCCGGTCCGTCGGACACTCTGGCGGAAATCGGCACGCACTCAAAGTTGCCGTGGCCGAAGTTGCGCCGTGAGATCGGCCATCTTAGGTCACGTGCCGTTTTTCGCCAGTGTTCAAAATTGAACACGTGAGTACAGAGATGGGTTGTCGGATGACAGGACTACACCCTGAGATGTGTTCCCGGTCCGTCGGACACTCTGGCGGAAATCGGCACGCACTCAAAGTTGCCGTAGCCGAGGCTGCGCCGTGAGATCGGCCATCTTTGGTCACGTGCCGTTTTTCGCCAGCGTTCAAAATTGAACATGTGAGTGCAGAAATGGGTTGTCGGATGACAGGACCACACCCTGAGATGTGTTCCCGGTCCGTCGGACACTCTGGCGGAAATCGGCTCGCACTCAAAGTTGCCGTAGCGCTAGCGCTTCATCACACAGAAAACTCACGACAACGAAAATCACGACACAGAATTTGTTGGCCACACTACTTCACGGCAACGAAAACAGTTCCTTCCACTTCACGACACAGAATGTTCACGTCACAGAATCTTCACGACAACGAAAACAGCTACCCGATTGCTTCATCACACAGAAACTTCACGAGACAGAAACTTCACGACACAGAAAATGCCGGCCTGATCGATCACCACACAGAATGCAAGCCACTTCACGACACAGAAACTTCACGACACAGAAAATCATGACACAGAATGATATCTTTCACGACAACGAAACCTTACGACAACGAAACTTCACGACAACGAAAACTCACGACACAGAAAGTGCGTGTGAGGGGTGGGGGTGTAATTTAAGTTGCCTAGCTTGCAGGCGGACGGACAGGCTAAACAGCTCCAGCAGTAGATGTGTGAAATAAGTTGCCTACCAACTAGGCGAGCGATCAGGCAGCTGCTCTTAGCGTGCGGCTGCAAAGCGGGAACAACAGGTAAAGGCGGGGCCAGTTCGGCTGTCGCTCTCTCTCTCTCTCTCTCTCTCTCTCTCTCTCTCTCTCTTCCGCAAACCCGGTGCCGAGCGGGCCCTGGTGTGGTGAGCGGTCGGTCATTCTTTGAGGTGATTTTGCAGAGCTCTCTGGCATCGGATCGGAGCCCCGGCTCTGTGCGACAGCCGGGCAGGACCCTCTGTTTTTATTCATTTAGTGGGTGTAGGTCACAAGCGCTACAGATCGCAAGCGCTACGGGTCACAAGCGCTACGGGTCACAAGCGCTACGGCTCGCTAGCGCTACGGGTCACAAGCGCTACGGCTCGCTAGCGCTACGGGTCACAAGCGCTACGGGTCACAAGAGCTACAGCGGGAATCCGAACGTTAGGTGGAGCCGACTATAGACGGAGCCTCGGTCGAGAGCGAGACATCGATCGCACTGCTTATGAGAAATTTGCCGTTCCTACGAAGTGATGCCATTACCGGCTAGTGGTGCGTGGTTGTGGAATTAGTAAATAAATAACAACAATAACAATAATCAAAGATGAAAGAAATGATAAAGATAAATAATAACGACGAGCGTGTGTAGAATGCTTATTTGATTGCGGAAGTCCGGTGGGTGTGTAAAAGAGGACTGGATATCAGGCGTCGCTGTTAGCAATTTAATGCTATAGGCAGTGTGACTTCTGTGAAAGATGTGTGGGAGTTCCTACCATCGGTGATGTGAGTGCTCGCCGATATGTGCACTTGATCACCGGCCGTATAATGATAATGACGCTGTGTATTGCGTCGCGCCCGCGTACAACTCTTGTTTCGTTCCGAGGTGAGGATGCCTTCATAACCTATACGTGTGTTTGTGCTTTGCCGCGCAATGCAATCTAAAACTTTGTTTCTGTCTTGGTTTGCGAATGCTACTTGCACTACCTGTCGCTCGCCCTATGCTTTCATGATTTTTTCTGCACCGCGACTTTATTTCCCTGTCGTCTCGCGATACCAATCGTGCGTTTTGCTTTTGATTTTTTTTGTTTTGTCTATTTCTCTATCTTTGCCATCTGCTTCCCACTGGCCAGATGTGAAGTGACTTTTAGAATCTGACTTTACAATTTCTTCATTACCTCTCTTGATGTTGCAGGTGTGAAAGCTGCCTTTCAGAAGACAATGCTCTCCCTTGTTCCAAGCTGCTTCGCCCTACCTCGGTTCAGTTGATAGGGGCATAGGACATGGCCTGGTCCCCAAGAAATGAAGCCTGGTAAGTTGCACAGAATCCTTTCACCAACCCAAAACTAGGGTAAGTGAGCTGAACCTTGACTGATTCTTTCCTGATGCTATTTGTCGCAGATGAGTGATGTGTAGCCTCTTTCAACCCGGCTTAACAGTGGACGATTTCATCTTTATCCCTTGCACTCCTCTGTCATGCTAAGAAGATCTCAAGGTGTGGTTGTAAATGAAATATCTCATATCAATTATTTTAAACCTGGACTCTTCTTTGACTTTTGATTCGTTTGATCTTTGCATTCCAGGCTCTGTTGAATTTCTGTAGTGTACAGTTCTATCTTTTGATGTGCCTCCACAAGACGCCACAAAGAGTGTGTAAGAATTTATTATTAGAATTATTGTGAAATATACAGTAGGGTACTTTGAAGTTTAATTTTGTATTGTTTGGCAGGTTCTTCATCGCCTCGTGTGAATTGGAATCCCACAATTATCTGTCTTTTGGAAGTTTGATGCAACGCACTCCTCACATCCTCAAAATAATTTCAAAATCCCTCACTTCTCCATCCATCTAGCATTCCATTAATGTAACATCTTGTGTGACCCATTGTTAAGCAATAGCAAAGTGATTCTTGTGATTTTTGCTGTTGTTGATGTTGTTTTTCTACTTGTTTTGATACATTAACACAACAGCCATGTGTGGTAGACTCGTGTCTGTTTAATTGAAAAAACATTGTAAGGGTTCTGGAAGCTACGTGATTCTTAAAAAGATGTTAATTTTAGTTTCCTTTGACTGATATCATTGTGTACTTTTGAATTATGAAGAAGTGGGTAGGGAGTTGATTTATGTTCATAGTTCTGAACTGATAGTTACTCATTGTTGTGGGTTTTGTTTCAAGTGCTTGTCTCAGTTAATTCCATCGTCGTCTGTAAATAAAGTTGACTTAAAGACATCACCATCATGTGTTCGCCAATTTGACAGTTCCAAGCCAAGAGATGCCAAATTTCACACTTTTAGTGACATGTTGCACTTATTTTTTGCAAGAAGAATGTCTTGAACAATCTTTCAGAATGAATAAAATTCTATTGAACAAGACAAGCACAACAGGTACTTTGCATTTGATAATCTAAATCAAATTTAATAAGGGAAGTTCCATATCTTGAACTCAAACACAAAGTACTGTGTCGCGTATCACGTTTTAACGCAAGACCCGGGGCGGCAGGCACAAGTGGTGTTCATGGTTGGAAAGTGATCCCGGCTCGGCAGGCTCTGACCTCAGCGCCGCGCTGCAAGCATATCTTGCGGCCCGGGCCGCTCCCAAACCGTAAAAAATAGAGGGTGGGTGAAAGCGAGGCGAATGTAGTTTAAAGTCAGGGATTTGTAATGCTGTTAACGGTTTTGCGATACGACATACACAGCCCGAATGCCGGCCAGGAGCGTCCATGCGAGCTTACCGCAGGCCGCATCCAGCGGACTGGGCAGTTGCGAAACTTCGCGTATCTCTGGAATTCGTGTCCGATTCCTTTTCATCGGCGTTTATGTGGTTTAGTGCATACTCGCTGATGGGTGCACTCGTTCGCCAGCCGTGAATGAATAATTTGTATCAATGTGTCCTCTTTCGATACAAATCGTGTGGCGGTTGGTTGCGTTTCTAGAGGTGAGAAGACATTGATAACCTATTTGCGATGTTGTGCTTTGGCGTGATACGTTTATTTAAACAACAACTGGCTTTGGTTTGCGAACGCCTCTTTCTTGACTGTCTGCTGATTTTCGTTTCCCGTATTGCGTCTTTTTTCAACCCTGCACCACTAGATGTAAAAATGTTGCTGTTATCGTTGATTGCACCAAGCCTTCCACAAGCTATATGTTTACACATGACACTTGCTTGCTTTGCACTGTCTTTAGGAATAGTGTGACTTTTTTATTAATGCTCTGTTCATATATTCATGCATTATATTATTCATGTTGCAGGTGTGATTGCTGCTAATGAACAGCATTGTTCAGTGCCTATTCCTAGCTGCTTCGTGAAAACTGGAAGAGGAGTGTTTCGTGTGTCTAATGCAGTGACTTCCAGGAGAGAAAGCCTTGTGACCATGGTTAGTGGAGAATTTCAATTTTGTATTCTTTTATTTTTTGACTCTTCATTGAAACCAGAGTTTTATGTGAGACATGCCCAATATAACTCGAGCAGCTGTGACTGCTGTCGTTTCACTTGTGTGCTCAGGACAATTTAGATTTGTGCTTTCCATTTCCTACTCATTCTTGGGACATTAATTTCTAAAAGTGACTGTGTACAGAGCCAGTAATGTGATGAGATTATTCTCAATTTGTACATATTTGTCAAAGATTTGCTGTACTTACTGATTTGTAGTTAAAATTCATCATGTTAGCAGCTGTTATTTTAAATATTTAGACCTGTTACTCTGCTGTACTCATTTCATGCTTATTTGTTGCAGATGGCAATTGTGCTCTGCTGGTTTGGTATTGGGTCTCCAACTGGCTTCATGAATTAGTGCAGTGCTGATGACATCACTCCCCCTTCTGGGTATGTATTGTTTGTAAATTTCTTGCTTTATCTTTTATGAAATGTAATTGTTACCTTCTTACTCGCTTTTTACCATTGTCCTCTTTTAATATGTAATGTGTAAGGTAAAAAGAATGAGTATTGTGTTAGAAACATGGATTCATCTTTATAACTATAGTAGACAGGTTCATGACTACATACTTTTCTTGAACCACAAACCGAACCAAACATTTCATAATAGAAGTTTTTTCTTGTTATTCATGTAGAGAAAAATTCTAAGTGTTAGTATAGAAGCTTATCATAGACCTTTATCATTTCACTCTTACTTTGTCAAAGTGGCATATTTTCTTTGATGGGATGGCTTTTGTATGCTTCTATAGTTAAATCTAGTTAGAGGAAGCATAGAATGTTTCTCTCATTGAGTATTGTGAATAGCTGAAGACATCTTTAAAAGTAAATTTCGTTGCTTCATTAGTCTGAATTGATAGATTCCATTGATGGTTACTCATATAGTTCTTAAATTGATGTTGCAGGTAAAACTGTTTCTGCTGTCAGGCCTTTGTCCATGAAGAGAACTGCCCAGCTGACGAATAGGGAGACTGCGGAGTGCAATGGTATGTTTCTTTTTATATATTTTACTTGTCAACATAAAAATAGAATTTCCATATCTAACATTGTCTGCCCTTTCTTTATTCTTTCAGTGGGGCTGTGGGAAGCTTGCTGGGAACCTGTAGAAGATGAAAGGAAAAGGATTGATGCCATTTGAAGACTTATGGAGGAAGGAGAAAAGCGCTACTTGGATGCACAGACCTGTTGCTGGGGAATGCATGTAGAGCGGTGAGTAGGGCACATTGCAGTTCCCAAATGAAAAAGGTAACAGAAGTAAAAAGTTAACTTCTCATCAAACTATGTTTCAGGTTTGGTCCTATTATAAGAAGCAACAACTGAAGTTTGGGAAGCAGCAAGACAGTTCACGTCCATTTTCAACAGTCATTGATAAACTCATCTTTTATCAAAATTCATGCTTTGCATCTAAAGATAATATTACTAATTATTTTATTTAAATTAAAAAGAAATTATCTATCTTGGTGCAGCATTGTGCCAACATTACTACTTCTGAGACCTTTTTGAAGTTTGCTGTACTTTGTAATTTCTCATCACGAGACATTGTGTTACTTGGAATATGATCCGGCTGGTTTATTTCCTCAATGGTGGACACTCTGGGTGCTTTATTTAAATAAATTGAGCATGGCAACTAACTTTTTCTGTTAATTCGAGGAAAGTCAAATGTTGTATACAGTAATTTAACAACAAGGTGTGCGCACCCCATTCAATATCTTAAGATATGTTGCACCATACATGTTTGTATTGTAATGATCTTTCAAGTCCTCTTTATGCTTTTTGTAAAAGATATGTGACAGTGGTATCCACCTTTGTGAAAATGCCTGCTTCTTTACTACGCCTGCACAACGTAAACTAGCAAGTTTTTATATGCTTAATTCCTGACCGTGTGTTGTGTGGGATATGATCCGGCTGGTTTATTTCCTCAATGGTGGACCCTCTGGGTGCTTTATTAAAATGAATTGAGCATGGCAACTAACTTTTTCTGTTAATTCGAGGAAAGTCAAATGTTGTATACAGTAATTTAACAACAAGGTGTGCGCACCCCATTCAATATCTTAAGATATGTTGCACCATACATGTTTGTATTGTAATGATCTTTCAAGTCCTCTTTATGCTTTTTGTAAAAGATATGTGATAGTGGTATCCACCTTTGTGAAAATGCCTGCTTCTTTACTACGCCTGCTCAACGTAAACTAGCAAGTTTTTATATGCTTAATTCCTGACCGTGTGTTGTGTGGGATATGATCCGGCTGGTTTATTTCCTCAATGGTGGACCCTCTGGGTGCTTTATTAAAATGAATTGAGCATGGCAACTAACTTTTTCTGTTAATTCGAGGAAAGTCAAATGTAGTATAAGTTGACAACAAGGTCTGCGCACCCCAGGCAATACCTTAAGTGATGTTGCACCATACATGTTTGTATTGTAATGATCTTTCAAGTCCTCTTAATGCTATTTGTAAAAGATATGTGATAGTGGTATCCACCTTTGTGAAAATGCCTGCTTCTTTACTACGCCTGCTCAACGTAAACTAGCAAGTTTTTATATGCTTAATTCCTGACCGTGTGTTGTGTGGGATATGATCCGGCTGGTTTATTTCCTCAATGGTGGACCCTCTGGGTGCTTTATTAAAATGAATTGAGCATGGCAACTAACTTTTTCTGTTAATTCGAGGAAAGTCAAATGTAGAATGAGTTGACAACAAGGTGGCGCACCCCAGGCAATATGTTAAGTGATGTTTGCACCATACATGTTTGTATTGTAATGATCTTTCAAGTCCTCTTAATGCTTTTTGTAAAAGATATGTGATAGTGGTATCCACCTTTGTGAAAATGCCTGCTTCTTTACTACGCCTGCTCAACGTAAACTAGCAAGTTTTTATATGCTTAATTCCTGACCGTGTGTTGTGTGGGATATGATCCGGCTGGTTTATTTCCTCAATGGTGGACCCTCTGGGTGCTTTATTAAAATGAATTGAGCATGGCAAATAACTTTTTCTGTTAATTCGAGGACAGTACGTTTTTAAATAAGAATATTCATTAGTGTATATAAATTTACTGGCAATCAAAACTTGAGAATAAAAAGCATTATATCTTGCTGTAGCGCATTTTTTTAAAATTTGCTTAAAGATAGCAGAACAACACAGCCTGGAAAACCATGAACCAGTCAATGGATGCTTGACACTTTTGTATAAAATATTTAAATACCTGTCTCTATAATGCTGAGGCAACAAAGTACTTACAAACAAGTAATTGACAACAGTCAAACAGTCAAAGTTGAAACATATGTATTTACATGACAAAAATTTTAGATATCATACTATTTACAATTTATTCACAAAAGCTATTTGCAGCATATGTACATACATGCACATGCGTTTACAATTGGATACATTCATGCACATAACTAGAGTTTGGTCAAATAAGGCTGCAGTTTAAGCTCAAGTTCACAGATTTCTTATCTATGCTGCAGGCTGCGCTGGATTTCTTCCACTGCCTCATCAATTTCAGTCTGCGAATTGTGGTGGCGAGCTATCACGGCCCACCGCCCATTCAACACGTGGCTGTTCGAGCATATGATGGGTCTGCCCGTGTATCTGGAGATTATAGCGACGTACTGCACCGGTAGGCTAGTAGTGAACTCCTCCAACAGGTTGGCAGTATACTCATCCACCACACAAACTTCACCTGTAATTTGTGTAACAGATTGATCCCATTAGACGGGAAGACCGGAAGTGGGTAGGGGGGGAGGGAGATTGAAGAAAAATGGAGGATAGTGTAGTTACATGATATAGCAATAAAATTCTTACTGTTGATAGCGCTGAAGGACTCCAGAGCCTCAAACAGGCGACCGGGGTCTACCCATTGCTCCTCCTCCTCAGTTGAGTAGGTGGGGCCTTCGGAGCAAGGCAGAGGTGCCTGGGGCTCACGTGAAGGAGCTGCCTTGGCCTTAAGCCTCTTGGGTGGCGCCGGCGGGACATCCTCGCCCGAGCTGCCGTCCTCCAGCTGGTTGCCCTGAGAACATCCTGGAAAAGAAGGCACAACCTTTAGCATAAAAGCGAATAAGGAAAAGTATGTAATGTATGCGCATTTACTGAAATTCATCGGGTAAAATTTAAAACAAAAACAAATTTTCAATGTAATTCCCCTTATAATATGCCACCCGCCACATTTGACTCCTCCGCCAGCCCACGCCGGATCCGCCACTGACTTGGATGGGTATTTAAAACTAAAAATGTTCCTGGTCCAAAAACGCTGTTATCGGGTGTAAATGAGGGCATTGTTTGCGTCAGAAGCAGTGGACTTCCCTCCGCAGTGGCCTCTCCCGCGGCCATGGCGAACCGCGTGGTAGTCTCCATTAACTAATAAGGCAAATGCTGTCTTACTTACCAAAGTCCTGCTCTTTTTGAGAATCGAGGTCGAGGTCATGTAGTTGGGGCTCAGGCGACCACACGCCTTCATCTATATCTAGCTGCTGCTGGTGCTGCTGCTTCTGCTGATAAAGGGAGGCAGCTCCTGAAACAGCATGATTGCGCTTTAACGGTACAAGACAAAACCCCAGTAAAAAAACTTCATCGTAAATTTTCAAGTATTGTGTTTGTCCAGGCATGGAAATGCGGTTACACCCCGGTTTTTAAAGCAGAAAGTGCGGTCAAATATGGAAATGCGGTCGACCGCACTTTCTGAACCGCAGTTCCTATGCGAATTTCAGAAACCTTAGTTCCTGAAGTCACCACCAGGGCCGCGCTGTAACTCGCGAATACACACTTCCTGAAAATCTACACGGAACGCATAAAATGCGGTCGTCGGCCAATTTTCACAGATTATTGCAAAACATATAAAAAACATCCATTAAAAAAAAAATTTAGGAATTACATTAAAACTTGTGCAGATTACTGTTTCTTTCCCGTCACCTGGGCATTGCGAATTAATTGTGGAACAATTCGTTCCCTGGACTTAAAAGTAAAAATGAAAGGATATTTCACCGTTTTTCGATCAAGGGCGTAATTTGCGCCAGTATACTACGAAAATAGGCAAAAATGGTACGAAATTAGTCTACTTTATCTAACCCCATCGACCCACACCTCTCCGGATTCGTCTTTTCGAGTCCAGTTCAAGAGTGCCAACTGTTTTCTTGAAAAAAGGGCCCAAATCGCTGGTACACTGAAAAAACCGCCCGAAAGTGGTCTAGTTTTTTAATTTTTCCAACCTTATCGACCCCCACCTCTCTGGAACCGTCTTTTCGAATGCAATCCAGTGCTGCCAACCACTAAACGATTTTCAGGGTCACGAACCGAAAAAAACTTATAAATATCGTCGTTTTTCGACCCCTTCGACCCGTACATCGTTAAAGGCGGTTTGACGAGCGTAATTCAGTGTTGCCAACTTTTGAACGATGAAACCCAAATCTTACCAGGTCAACCAGCGGGTCAAACTTACAAATCTCGACATTTGAAGGCCGCCCTACTGTTTTGAAAAAGCTTGAGAGCGGGATGCTGCAATCGATCTTGTTGTCTCTGTCCGTCTGTCTGTCTGTCTGTTCCATTCGAAGGAGTGGAGCTAGAGACCAAACTTTTGTCCGTCTCACCAAATGCCGAGCACAAGCGGCGCGGTTTGAAAGCAGAAAGACGGGCTGCAGTCACGTTGGTTGACAGTTACGAATTTGTACTGTTTCCGAAGACAATGACCGTACGGGACGGAGGCCCGATCATTCCCAAGCTAAGAATACGCACGGTAAAACCCGTTCCTTGAACTTCAAGGATGTTTTAAGCTTTCAAGGACAAAAACACCGTTTCAAGGACGGGTCCTTGAAAAAAGGCAGAAAATGGCTGTTTTCAAGGATCGTCCTTGAAATTCCACATCCGGCACATACCGCCAGGGTCCGCGAACAAATAAAATGCCTACGGATGGAACCAGGAGGTCCCCGATAGCTAAGATAGGACCCAGGCGGGTACTCGAGGTCCCCGACGACGAGGGCGGGACCAGGAGGTCCCTGCTAGGTTATCACGGTCCGCGATGCGTACTTGAGGTCCCCGACGACGGGGCCGGGACCAGGAGGTCCCCGATGGGTTATCATGCTCTAGCAAGGGGTGCTTGAGGTCCCCGACGACGGGGCGGGACCAGGAGGTCCCCGAGGGGCTATCATGGTCTAGCAAAGAGTGCTTGAGGTCCCCGACGACGGGGCGGGACCAGGAGGTCCCCGATGGGTTTTCATGGTTTAACAGGAGGCGCTCTAGGTCCCCGACGACGGGGCGGGACCAGGAGGTCCCCGATGGGTTTTCATGGTCTAACAGGAGGCGCTCTAGGTCCCCGACGACGAGGCCGGGACCAGTAGGTCCCCGATGGGTTATCATGCTCTAGCAAGGAGTGCTTGAGGTCCCCGACGACGGGAACGAGACCAGGAGGTCCCCGATGGGTTTTCATGGTCTAACAGGAGGCGCTCTAGGTCCCCGACGACGGGGCGGGACCAGGAGGTCCCCGATGGGTTTTCATGGATTAACTGGAGGCGCTCTAGGTCCCCGACGACGGGGCGGGACCAGGAGGCAAAAAAGGCCGCGGGGAAAGGTACTGCGCACATTACTGATACTGATGACGATCAGGAATTCGTTGACAGCTGCGTACAGGGATTCGAGCTGTGTCCACGGAGGAGGGGTGACTTTAGGTGCACCGCACCGCCGTGTCAATGCAAACCTCACCAGAACCTTTTGGACACGCAGTCTACAAGACTTGTTGATTAATAACCGAGTTAAATTCGTTCAAGGATGTGCGAACAGTCGCCCTGGCGGACGCGCAGGCCGACGGCCTAGAGCCACGGGCCGTCGACACCACCACGCGCGCTCCAATTTCCATGAGCGCGGTGATGAAGTATGAGAAATTTCGCCGGGATATCCAAGTTATTGGCTGAGCAGCAGTAAGAAATGCGATAAATTACGGACGGTCCCATAACGGAGGGGTGGAAAAGGAAGGGGGCAGGGGGTGAGAAGGGGAGAAGGGGGGGCGTGAGGTGGGAAGTGCAGAGCCAAGCAAGCGGGAAGGGGGAGAGAGAGAGAGAGATTTAGGAGAGGGAGGGGAGAGCTCTGGTGCCGGGCCGGGCCGGGCCGGGCCCTGCGCTGAGCGCGCCGCCCAACCCAAACGAGTGCACCAAAGGATTCCCCTTGGCAGGCAGACACAAGCACAGTCGGGGGAGGGGGCGGGGGAAGGGGAGGGGGTAGGGGGGGGAGGGGGAGGGAGGTGTCCGCTTTGATCAGCAGAGAGGGAACGGGTGTGGGCCGAGCCCGGCCCGAGCTGCGACAGAACTGCTGTCATTGCAGCGGGCACGAGTACCTAGTACCTGGTACAGGTAGAGTGTATGTACCACGGCCCGGCCCGGCACCGCCCCGCCCCGCCCCGCCCCGCCCCGCCCGGGCCGGGAGGTAGCGCTAAGCACCTGCTGCTATTACACACCGGGGCTGTTCTACTCGTGCCTTGCCTTTTCAGCAGAGCCATTGCGACTGCCCCGCACTGCTTCTCCCCCCCCCTCTCACTCTCTCTTTTTCTCTCTCTCTCTCTCTCTCTCTCTCTCTCTCTCTCTCTCTCGCCCTCGGCCGTGCCGTTACCCCGACCACTTCCTCCAGGCGCGGCTCGCCGCCCCGCCCCGCCCCGCCCCACCCCACCACGCTACGAGATAAGGCCATAAACGCTTTGAAAGTCAACCAAACGTCCGCCGTTGGACCGCCGCGCCCCGCCAGGCCCCGCCACGGCTGCCCGGTACCCACCCTAGGGCCATTTCCTGCGCAAAGCAAGTGTCCCCCCCACGCGCGCACACACACACAAAATCTCTATCTCCTTTCCTCACACAGCGACTCTTGCGAAGGGAGGCGGAAAAGAGACGGAGAGAGAGAGAGAGAGAGAGAGAGAGAGAGAGAGAGAGGGAAGGAGAGAGGGGGTCGAGCCGCGCGCGTATCACAGCTGACGAAGCACCGTGCTTGATCCGTGATGTGCCCTCGGCTGGCTGGCTGTGCCTGACCCTGGGCAACAGCGCCCCGCCCCGCCCCGCCCCGCCCCGCCCCGCCCCGCACCGCTCCGCCGTTCGAAAAGACGACCCCTTTCGCCTCCTCGCCGCCTGACGACTGACGACACGGCACACCAAGGCACGCTCTCGTCTGAAACGTGACGGTGCCCGCGGCAAGTACCGGCGCAGGTCAGGTAGGCCAAACGCAGCGGCACTGCACCGCCGTAAGTGCGAGCTGCACCACATGACACACAAATCTTATCAGAAACCCGCCCGGCTGACTGACTGACTGGCTAGCTGACTAGCTCTGTCCGACGCGACGGAAGAGCGTAGCTGACACGTGGACATGTGTGCGGAGCCGAGCAGAGCGGCCGGCAGTGGCAGCAAATAACTAAAGCGGTGGCCTGGATAATTAGTGAAAAGCGACTGCAGCGGCCGGCGGGGTTATTTACATTAATTAATCATTGTGCGCGGGAGGAGTAGAGGGGGAGTAGGGAGGGAGTAGGGAGGGAGTAGGGGGAGTAGGGGGTAGGGGAGTAGGGGGAGTAGGGGAGTGGGGGGAGTAGGGGGAGTAGGGGGAGTAGGGGGTCAGCCGTAACCCGTCCTCTGCGCGACAGCGCGGCGGCTAATGGCCACACGTGTGACCAGCAGAGTAATAGCCGGCTCCTCCCCACCCCTCCCCACCCCTCCCCACCCCAGCCCCGCTGGAGCCGTTCTTCCTTGTATCGGAATAAACGCGCCGATAACAAATCGTTAGACACGACGGCGCATTGATACACCGCGAAAAATCGAAGAAGCATCAACATAAAAAAAGCAAGAATTTTTTTTTTAATCCTCTACAATTTTTAAGTACAGTAATTGTTTTGTGATAAAATTGCCCCAAAGAGAAGCGTGACGTGGATTCAACGTGGATTCCACGTGGATGCGTGGATCTATCGTGGACGTGGATGAATCCACCAAAATTCAACTACTAGTCCCTGTTTTAAAATATCATCATCATAGAATGTTCGGAGGAAACTGGGTTACTTGAAAATAATGACCAGTAAAAAACTGCTTGGAAAGCCGAACTTGCAAGACTACGTTGACAAAACGTGGAATGGACGTTATTTCATCCACCGTGGACCGGTCCACCATATTTCAACTACTTTACTGTTCCACCTGGTTTTCCTGTGCTGTAGACTTTTGTCCATACTTTTCTATGATTTATGAGATAAACGGCGCTTTATGATTTGCTTACATCACGTTAGTGGAATTGCGTGGAAATAACGTGGAATCAACGTGTTTTCCTCCACTGTGGACCGATCCACCATACTCAACTAGTTACTACTAGTAATACTGGTACTTCTGTGCTGGCGAATTTCTACTGCAGTATTCCCTGAGGGTGATTTATACACTTTTCAAGTTTAATGGGACTACGTGGAAATAACGTGGAATCCACGTGGTATCCACGAAATGCTCAACGTTCAAAATTCAGACCAAATCTCAGTTTGTTTAAATGTTTGCAAACTTTCTTCACCTTATAAAATGTTATTACCGATCCGTCACCAATAATAGCAGTCGAATTCAGTCGTATATAACGCACCTTTCCCTAAGATCAAGCCAGCGAGCTGTGTGAGTTGACCTTTACAATGGGACCAGCTACTGGCGCTCCTCCCCCAGCAGCCGCGTCGTAGGCTAACGGGTATGGTACAAGACTTCCAACTCACAGATCCCGGGTTCAACTCCAGGTAAGGTAAAAAAAAATGAGAAAGATTGTAAGTTATCTACAGTGAGTACTACGTGCGAACGTAAAATAAGTAAAGGAATTATTTTTCATGATTTCCGACACCAATGCTCAAAAGCAAGTAAATTTTAAGAAGTGGCGAACACGTGGATTCCACGTTATATCAACGTCGAAAAGTCGTGGAAAAGTGTGACATATTTACGTGATTTCCACGTGGACGATCCACGTGGAATCCACGTGATTCTTCCACGTGGAAACCACGTTCCATCCACCAAACGCATGCGTTTGTTCCATGGGTACTTCCCTCTCGACAATGTCGTTTAAACCGGGTTAATTGTTTTGGAATTAACTAGCCCCCAACCACTGCCTCTCACCTCTCCTCCTCCCTGTCTCCTTCCTACACTGCACCGCGATGTGACAAGCGCTGCCTTGTTACGAGAAATCAGTTACGCCCTATCCCCCGCCCGTCCCCTCCGTCCACGGCCCTAACTAATTCACCTGCAACCAATTATCGCAGGCACGCGTCCCCACCGTGCCCCGTGTCCCTTGCCCCCCCCCCCTCCCCCCTGGCTCCTCTTCAATGACACACACACGAGGACGGTGCAAGTTGGCGTAAATAAACCAGGAAGGCACTGCCCCCCACTCCTTGAACAGAACCTCCTGCTCTTTCATTAGCGATTAATCAGACGTGATGGTGCTGTCTGCGCTGCTGCCGGCCTACTCGCCTGCAGGCCGGCCGCGGCCCTGCTGGCCCTGCTGGCCCTGTCGCTCCTGCGGGGCCTCCTGTAGGCGTGGGACGGCTGCCTGCAGGCCTTTGCCTCGCGCAGACAACCTCCTGGACACCTTGCAGTGACAGGCGCAGTGCGCGGGGGAGGAAGCGGGGAAATAATTCGGGCAGGGTGTGAGAGTGGCAGAGGGCGGGGCGGGGCGGGGCAGCGCGGGGTGGGGCAGCGAGTGTGCGGTCGTCAGGACGGCGGGCGGATAGCGAGGCGAGGCCCGAGTGAAAGGCAAGGCGTTGGGGTGCTCGGTGAAAGGCCAGCCGGCAGGGCAGAAGAGTGGTCCTGTAAGGGGCGGGGCGGGGCGGGGCGTGGCGGGGCGGGCTCCTCACAGGTGGAGCCGGCGAGAGCAGCGTCGCGGCCCTACTCCTACTCGGCCAAAGTCTCGCTCGCTCGTTTTCTCTCTCTCTCTCTCTCTCTCTCTCTCTCTCTCTCTCTCTCTCTCTCTTTCCTCTTTTCCTCTTTGTAAGCCAGAGCTGTTGGCCAGCTAAGCCATCGTCCCTGCGCACGCTCCCACCGGGTGCAAGTCGTCAAGAAGCGCACTAGTCCTCACCTCAACGTCAAAAAAAAGGAGTAGAACAAGAAAAAGACTTTATGAAAATCCAAGACGAGTCCGAATCAATTCATGCCCACGCAATGTCTACTAAATAAAATATTTCAAATCGTTATTTTATAATAACCCAATACAGATGTGCAGAAGAGAGGCAGAAAAGAACCAAGTTGAACTTACAGAGGCCAGCAGCAGCGCGGCGAGTGTGCGAATAAATTGTAATGCACTAACTGCCGCCGCCTCGATGCGAATAAAAAAACCGTCGGCCGTATACGTTAGGGAGGTGCCATCAGGCAGGAAGAGCTTTGGCCCCGGACCCGCCCTGAGCCCCACCGCCCCGCCCCGCCCCGCCGCGCTCATGACCGCGCATTCACATCCCTTCGATTTCCTCCCGCGCGCCGCCCCGCTCCCCTTATTCCTCCCTTCTGGTACTCGTGGTGGGCTGCTTGCCAGGACCATTCTCTCCTCTCTGAGCGTCCGGAGGAGCGGCCGACGCCCGGACCCGCACCGCCCGAGCGGAGCGGAGCGGCTCAGGCGGGAGGACAGGAAGGGGGGTGGGGGGGGCACTTAATTGTGGCACTTCCAATAGGAGCGCTGCTGGCTAGAGAGACTAAAGACCCCGGAATCAATCGAGGGCTACTAGGGCGAGTGCAGCGGGGCGGCGGCCCGGCCCGGCCCTCGGCCTGCCTCGCGCCGACCACCCCTTACCCTATACTCCTTTCACGGTTGGCTCGCTCCGAGCGAGGCCTGTCCCGCCCCGCCCCTGTTCGCCCCCCCCCCCCCCCCCGCCTCCTCCGTATCACTCAATTTGATGAGCCCTTGTGTGCGTGTCCGTCACTCAATGCCAAGGGCATGCCTGTATCACTCACTCCGGCCCGGGCCCCGGCGCCGGCGCCGGCCTGCGGCCACGCGTGCGCCGCCAGGCTGCCGGCCAACTGCGCGGTCAGTACAAGGGCGGCTTGGCGACCTTCGTTTAGTCTAGACCCCCCTATTTCCAATAAGCCCTTTGTGTCAGACAACTCAATTTCCATTCCCTAGTTTTACTTTACGGTGCTGCAGCCGGCGGACAAGCCTATGCTGAAACTTTTATCTTCCTTCAGGTATTTTTCCTGCCAGGTTAAAGAAAGTCACGATGGAATGTCTGGAGAAGAAAGTCTAGTTTCATGAAGAGGCAGAACTGGTTTTTAGCAACACCCTCGGACATTTTAATTGCAAGAAGCGGAGGCATCGACTTGAGACTCCCGCCGTAAATTTCCACGGCCAACGACGACGAAGAGAGAGAAGATGGGTCGCATTGGCCTAGGTCAATCTGTTGCTGCGCGGGGCGTTAGGGGCCCGTAGAGAGTAAAGGGGGGAGAGAAAGAGAGCGCGAGAGAGTGAGAGAGTGAGAGAGAGACCGGGTGAAATGGAAACAAGCTTCGAAACTTCCTGCTCGTGCCTGTGATTTATTCGAAACTAGTGCCGCTGCAGGCGGCGCGTGGCGGGGAGAAGCGCCGCGCCCCGCCCCGCCGCGCCCCGCCCCGCCGCGCCCCGCCCCACGCCGCCCCGCCCCGCCCCGCCCCGCTCGGCTCTTCCTGGCTCGCGCGGAGAATGCCTTCGATACAAATTAAACGCGTCTACCGAGGCGCGGCGGGGCAAGTCTACCCTGAAAGAAATCCCGGAGCTGTTTGCAGCTTGGCACAGCCTCTTTATTCTACCACTCTGAGTGCCATATCAGCAGGGTCTTTAACCCATCCCTCCTCCATTTTCTTTGCGACACATCACATTATTAATTTGCAACTTCTTCGAAGTGAAACGCGATGGAACAAAAACGCAGCCGGCAAAAAAGTCTCTCTCCTCCCCGTTGCAAAAACAGCAACAAAAAGCAGCTGCGGCAGCTGCGCTGCAGCTGCGTGTTTCGATTTCTCTCTCTCTCTCTCTCTGCACGCAGTCCTAACATAAAATATTACAAACCGTACCCTCATGCCTACGTTTGCTGTTGTTGATGTTGTTTTTTTTTTGTTTTTGTTTTTTATATAAATTGCAATATTGGTTTCATTTAAAGGCGTTTCACGGGTAGGAAAAAAATAAGTAATCCTGTGAAGGGTTATTTAGGTGGCGGGCTAGCCCACGTAGCCTAGCCTTCCACGTCTTGCAGTACAGCACGCGGGGAGGAGTAGGGAGGGAGTGAGTCCGGAAGTTAGTCTGGGGAGGGTCGGACGTAGTCGGGCCGCAGTGAAGGAGGGCGAGATGGGCGGAGGGGGGGGGGGGGGGTGCAGGTGTTGAGGGGTTGGCCACAGGAAACGGGTTATACTGGCGGGGCTAGCAGGGCGGCGTAACAGTCACAGTCACCTTGGCGTACTCTCCAACACTTTGCAACCCCTTCGCGCTCCCATGTGAGAAATCAATTAACGACAGCGAGAGTGAGTAATATCATCGCTTGGGGCGGTAGCAACTTTGAATTACATTTCCAGAAGCGCACGTTGAGGTGTTACGCTAAAAAACCTGATTTTAATGGGGAAGTCTCTCGAACCGAATCGGTGCTAAAGTTTTCCACGTTCCCTGTGCCTGTCCTGTCCTCGCTCTCTTCCCCCCCCCCCCCACCCCGTCCGTACGAGACGCGCACAACCCGTGCACCAGCCGGTCGTTTGTGGCGTTTGGTCGGTTTGGCCTGAATTGGGTAGGTCCGCTTTTTCCTCTTCCTTTGCTCTTTTCTCTTTCGACTATTTTTTTTTTTTTAATTCCTTTTCTCTCTTTGCTTCCACTTTTTCTGCACCCGGTCAGTATCGCCGAGTGGACCGGAGACCATCAGAAAAATACACTCCACAGCAACGGAAAGTCAGTGAAGCGGAAAAGGTGGCTCGTTTCAAAGAGAAATACAGCCTAAGGGAAACCGCGTGACATGTGGGCCTTATTATGCTACCAGCGGTAAAAGGACAATTTATTTAGAAACGACAAGTAGCGAATAGTTTCCGGCATGCTTCGTTCGGGGAGAATCGTGGGAAATGATAGTTTTCCAACAGTAGATATACAGACAATTGAGGAAACGAGCGGCTCAAGCAGACGAACCGATGGATAGTGGCGTCGCTTCAGCAACCTCCCTCAGTGCGCCTCAAGCCGAGGCGGCTTAAAGCTGCTTAGAATATAAGTCTGAGTGCTCCGCTCCCGCCCACAATGGGCGGCTGCCCGCGGCGCGCGGCCAACGTCTTGGGCAGCCGCCCACCCTTTCTCCCCACCTCCCTAAAACCGTCCGAGATTATAAACTTTGTCATGACTAGAAAAATAAAGAGGACCGTCTCGACTGAGACGAATTAAAAAAACACACAAATTGGACAAAAACTCAAAAAGTGGCTAAAATCACACACAATATTTACAGAACTGTGCCTCAAAACGCTAAAGAGAAAAATGTCCCGACCGTGGAGGAGCTAGGGTGTAAAATGCTAGGAAAGAAATTCTTCACTGTACTGGACCTTAAAGATGGGTTCTGGCATGCAAAATTAGACACTGAATCAAGCCTGCTATGCTCTTTCGCAACACCATATGGGTTGTACCGTTTCTTGAAGATGCCTTTTGGCATCAGCTGTGCTCCTGAAATCTTTCAGTTCCTGACTGAACAGGTGTTTCAGGACACTGGGGCAGTATTATATTTTGAT
The DNA here is from genome assembly GCA_033675135.1 of Frankliniella intonsa. Classification (NCBI taxonomy): domain Eukaryota; kingdom Metazoa; phylum Arthropoda; class Insecta; order Thysanoptera; family Thripidae; genus Frankliniella; species Frankliniella intonsa. The sequence goes on along the minus strand of JAWJED010000046.1, from coordinate 2,194,835 downwards.
GATTGTGTGGCTACAGGCACCACTTTAGCAGAGCATGATGAGGTGCTGATTAAAATAATGACAAAAGCAAAAGAGCAGAACATTCGGTTCAATCCATCTAAACTCCAGTACAGACTAAAAGAAGTTAAATTCGTGGGTCACATGTGGTCACACAACCAAATGAAGATAGATCCCAAACGGGTAACAGCCATAGGAGAAATAGCAGAACCTAAAAATAAGCATGAACTACAAAAATGTGTGGGTACTTTTAACTATGTACGTAAATTTATTCCTCAAATGGCAACAATAGCAGCCCCTCTCTACTCCCTTCTCAGTGATAAAGTAGCATTCCATTGGCTTCCAGCTCATGCTCAGGCATTCCAGAAACTCAAAATGAGCCTCACTGAAGCACCAGTACTTACAACATTTGACCCTAAACAGCCCATAGTGGTCCAGGCTGATGCTAGCCAGTTTGGCCTAGGGTGTGCATTACTTCAGGGAGGCAAAATAGTGGCAGTAGACTCACGAAAGTTGACAGAGGCTGAGGTCCTCTACGCTCAAATAGAAAAGGAGCTGCTAGCTCTAGTGTTTGCAGCGGCAAAATTTGAGAAATATATCTGGGGAATGAAAGATGTCCTGTTTCTAACTGATCACAAACCTTTGGTGTCCATCTTTCAAAAGCCATTGGCCAATATCACAAACAACAGGATAAAGAAATTCCGAATTAAGTTAATGAAATATCAAATGAAAGTAGAATACCTGCCTGGGAGATATATGCATCTAGCTGATCTACTCTCCAGGAATTTCCAAAAGGGGCATGTGGACGATGATCCTGAGATGACTCATGTTGTTCATGAGGTCACTAGGAGCATCCCCATGTCACCTGATATGAAAAAGGACCTGGAGGTGGAGACTGCTGCTGATGCTGGCCTGTCAGCAGTAACACAATACTATAAGAAGGGGTGGCCCCATGACAGACATCAGGTCATCATGGATGCTAGACCTTACTGGCAAATCAGAAATGACATCTTTGTAGAAGACAAGCTAGTGGTCTTTAATGACAGAATAATAATTCCTGTGTCACTCCGCCCAAAAGTATTGGGTAAACTTCATGCTGCTCACCTAGGAGCCGAAAAAACTAAAGCTAGGGCTAGGCAGACTATATATTGGCCAGGACTAACAAGTGACATTGAAAATATGGTGAAAGCCTGTCGCATATGTGAGAGGAATCGACCAGCCAATCCAAAAGACCCCCTACAACCCCATGAAATACCCAGGCATAGATACGAGAAAGTCGGCATTGACATACTTGACTGGAACTCAAACAATTACCTGGTTATAGTAGATTACTTATCAAAATGGCTAGAACTCAAAAAGTTATCCAGTAAAAATAGTGCTGCTGTGATTGCTGCCCTAAGACAGGTATTCAGCACTCATGGAGTGCCTAGAATCATCTTTGGTGACAACAATCCACTAAACTCCTATGAATGTCGGGAGTTTGCTGCTAGCATAGGTAGTACTATACAAACAAGTTCCCCCGAGTTCCCCTCCAGCAATGGCCTTGCTGAGAAAGGGGTACACATAGCCAAACAACTGCTCACCAAAAGCCAGGAGAGTGGTACTCATTATTTGGATGCTCTAAGAGAGTACAACAACACACCTCTATCTGGTATGTCTGTCTCTCCATCCCAAATATTGATGAGCAGAATATGTAGAACAGGTGTTCCCATTCTCAGCAAAAACTTAGATCCAAAAGTAATAAATGTGCACAAAGATCTGAAACGACTACAACAAGGTTATAAAGCAAAACATGACAGAAAAGCTCGAGGGTTATCTACTCACTATACTGTTGGTGATAAAGTGGTGGTTTACCGTAGAGGCAAATGGAAAAAGGGAACAATTGTAGAGAAACATTCCGCTGACAGGAGCTATATTGTTGAGTTGCTGAGTGGACGACAGATTCGTAGAAATATCATCCACCTTCAACACTCAACGTCAGATCCTGATCATGTTGATCATAAGGATGGCATTAACTATTTGAACTTGATAGAAAACTCGGAAAACCAAACTGCATCTGAAACAATAAATAGAACAACCAATGCCACTGAAAGTAATGGCCCTGTCTCTCCATTGTCCACAGGAACCTGCAACAGCAGAAATGATGATGGGGACTCTGACACCCCCGAAATTGGTCAGGAAGAGCACGGACTCGGACACGGAACTGCAAATGGACCTGGAACTGGACAGCGAATTGGAAATGGACCTAACCCTCTTCGAAGAAGGACTGAGCAGCCCCCTCAGCTTCGAAGGACTAGGCGACATCTAAAGCCATATCAGAAATATGGCAATGACTTTATTATTTATAAATAATTGTATGATCTCATAAGTAATTGATCAGTGTGTTCTGAAATGAACAGAATAAACTTTTGTTTTGTTTACAAAAAGGGGAAGGTGTTCTGAGTTGTCTGCTAGACCTGCTGTAGTCACGGCCTTATTCACCCTCAGAGTTATACACAGTATATACAGCACCCTACACTATTGACACGACAAGAACCTTCCTGGTGACAGACCTAATAAAGATCATGCATTCCCTATCCAGATACCGTTGTCGTTATTTCTACCCTCTACATACGAGCAGAACACAAATGTCATGTGAATTTTCACCCCTTTAGCTATGTTAAGAATTCAGACCTAACTTACTTAATAAAACTCAACTTTTTTGACCTAAATTAAATTTTTATGTTGGAATAGATTCACTTTAATAAAGTCTTTGATTTGCAAAAGGAATGGAAGGTGAGAATCCAACAGTCATAACTTTCATTAGTGAACCCCATGCTCAACATGACAAGTTACGTTGGTCCCAACTGCGGAAACATTATTTTCAAGAAAATGTGTAGAAACAGAGTGAAAATAAAGAATAAGTGTATACACACCTATGTGGATTATTTACCTTTGCATCCCAAGTAAGGTTTGATGAATAACACAATGAAATAGATGCTCACATGATTTATATTATTATTTTACAAAAAATAAAAAAATACCAAAAGAAAAAAAATTGTCAAAGTGACAAAACAATAAAATAGAAATGACTTAACGCCTCATGGACCTGGTCACAATTGGATCAATCTGAAACAAAGGTACACACCATAAGAATTTTTAACGAACTTTGAATGACAACACTCAAGAGTGATGAATTGAACTTACAACTTGGGCCGTACGGCCGCTCCTCGCCGCCGCTGCCCGCCAGGGCTGGGGTGGAGCTGGCTGCTGGGGTGGAGCTGGCTGCTGGGGTGGAGCTGGCAGCTGGGGTGGAGCTGGCTGCTGGGGTGGAGCTGGCTGCTGGGGTGGAGCTGGCAGCTGGGGTGGAGCTGGCTGCTGGGGTGGAGCTGGCTGCTGGGGTGGAGCTGGCTGCTGGGGTGGAGCTGGCTGCTGGGGTGGAGCTGGCTGCTGGGGTGGAGCTGGCAGCTGGGGTGGAGCTGGCTGCTGGGGTGGAGCTGGCTGCTGGGGTGGAGCTGGCTGCTGGGGTGGAGCTGGCTGCTGGGGTGGAGCTGGCTGCTGGGGTGGAGCTGGCTGCTGGGGTGGAGCTGGCTGCTGGGGTGGAGCTGGCTGCTGGGGTGGAGCTGGCTGCTGGGGTGGAGCTGGCTGCTGGGGTGGAGCTGGCTGCTGGGGTGGAGCTGGCTGCTGGGGTGGAGCTGGCTGCTGGGGCGGTGCTGCGGGGGCGGCGCGGCGCAGGCGGATGGCGGGTACTGCATGAGCTGCCGGGGGCGGGGTGGAGGGCCCCGGCTGGGGGTAATGCCAGCCCCTCTCTACGGGGCATAATGGGCGGGGTTGTGGCCTGACCACACCCACGGGCGGGGCCAGCCCTGACGCAAGGATGTCCCTGTAACAAACACACACCTTAGAAACAAACCGATCACCTCCTACGACAGGACGTATCCATACTTACATCGTCTGACCCTTCGTCAAAGGCCGTATTGTGTGGGCGGGCGCTCAAATCCAGGGGGCCCTCGACCTCCCACGCCTGGAGGTGCCACTGAAACAATTGAGATGTTGTAGAGAGCGATTTACGTGCGATATGAAATTTGGGGAGAAAAGGACAGCTGTACTTACGGTGGCCACAGCCTCGCAGCTCGTGTTGGGGGAGGGCGGGGGTGCGAGTGGACCGGGGGTCCATGAGGAGGGAGTGGACGCTCCCTCGGGGGCCTCCCAACTGTCCAAGCTCTGAAAACGCGTTCACAAAAAAACGAATTAGTTTTATGCTGCGGCGGCGGGCAAGAGCCCCCCCACCCTTCCCTCCCCTCGCCTGCGCCACACCGTCAGGCTGCGACAAACATTTCTCGGAAGACGCGTTCCCCTCCCCCTTCCCCCCTCCACCCCTCTCTCAGCTAGCATCCCCACGGTGAACTTCGCCTGCCCTTGGACAAGTTTGAACATGCTTAGAGCAAAAAAAAATTACCCATTCACCCATCCTTGCAAAGCCTTTGAATGACAGCAATTATGTTCAAAGCCTAGCCGCCCAGACGCGCGGCACGCACAATTTCTCAGAAGACGCGCCCCCACCCCTCCCTGCTCTCGATAGGCGTTCATTCTCTAGCGGTGCCCCGAACAAGGATTGAACATGCATAGATTCAAAACTACCCGTTCACTCGCACACAGGTACACCCTTACGAGACACTCTCACCGATAGATTAGCCGTAAAGTTACCCCTCCGCTCCCCTCCTTCCCTCCCTCCCTCCCCTCGCGCAACTGGTACACACACTATTTCACAAGCAAGGATAGTTAAAAAGCGTGCAAGAAGAACAGCAACACACCAGATATAACGGTATTAACACACCACACCACGTGGACTCACCATACCGTTGGCGGACCTCGAAGGGTCAAGAAATATTACGCGTTCAGACAGGCCATTGGGGCACATACTAAAACGAATAAATGGACGTCCTTACTTCAACCTTTTTGTCACGCATACGCGCTCGACATTGAGATTGGAGTAAGGATATCACCGAGTTTGCACGTTTAAAATCCGTTAACACAAGTATGACGCAACAGGTTCGTTGAACTGGTACTTACATAGTTCGCGAGGACCTCCACCTCCGTGCTGGAGTCTCCCAAATCGATGGTGTCGCCCGACACGTGCAGGATGTCTACTACTTCCTCTTCGTCACTCACCAGGTCAATCAGAACTACTTCTTCACCTTCCATTTTTCTCAGCAACACACACTCTCGTCTCGGCACTACTCGGCACTACAACGGCTCGACACGGAATGAGGCCGCGGCCGCTCCTGCACGGCGCCGCCGACCGCAGGGGGGAGGAGAGGGAAGGGGCGCATCGGTCAGTGACCTCAGCTCCCCTCCTCTCGCGCGCGCCGCTCGCGCCGCTCGTGCCCGGCTTGTCCCCTCGCAACAATACTGCCGGGTCCGAACGTCCGACGCTCACGCCTCTGTGCTAAGGTACTCACCAACCGACATTTCGCCTGTGCCCTCTGTGCGCCTTTGCTGTACCCATCTTCAAAATGCCGCTCAATTCCTTGTCATACTGGGATAGTGATGTGTGAGTATAATTTCACCAAACTGTTGTAAACTACAGTCGTCTCCCGATTTTTGCGTCCCGATTTCTGTGCGCGTATCATCCCTACCTTTTCTGGAGGGCAGGCCCGGGGGTACAGTAGTTTTTCGTGATTGGAACGACCTCATAGACGGTCCAATAACGAATAATGCTCAGGTAGCGATCCGGTACCCTCGCCCGGGGAGGTTCGCGCCCCGGGCCGTCCTTGGGCCGGGCGAGGGGGCCGTAAGGTCGGGCGTTCCAATAACAAGGGGTCCAGTAACGAAAAACTACCCCTCCGCTAAGCCGCCTCATCCCCTCGGTAATCCCCTGCCGCTGGGTCGGCTGGATGGACCGAGGGTCGCGCTACGGTCTAGGGAGGCTACCTGTGTCTCCCCCGCTCTCTGCGCGTCGTGATGAACATTTTACGCGCAAAAATCAGGAGACGACTGTACAACTTTGACAGGCCAGGTATCAATTTTTGATTTTCTTTCCCCCAGAGTTGACTCATTTCTGTTCCACGAGCGGAAACTAATTGGCTGCTCTCTCCACTGGGTCCGATATGTGCTGGAGAATGAAGGTGAGGCCAGGGCGAGGGAGGCAGCTCAGAACACGGCAGAGAGAGTCCTGGAAATGCTCCACGACACCCGGGTGGCGTTCGAGGACATGCGAGCAGCCATTCAGAGAGAAGAGGCATTATTTTTCCAGAGAGAGGATTTCAGCGGGCATTACCTCGCATTGCGGTGAGTTCACCCCCACCATACACACACGCGATAGGTCAATTCCCCACCAGTTAAACAAGTGCCTTTGGTCGTTCCCCAACCAAGGCGCATACTGGTCGGGCCACTGTGGCAGCCGTTATCACTAGCGTCCCGTCCAGCCTATGTGTAGAACTCCAGCCCAAAACCGCCAAAAATTTTGGTCAAAGTCACCCATTTTTTAATCACCTCAGTGTTTGATCAAGGTCATTAGTAGAAGTCCCATGCCAAATTTGAGACCTGTAGCTCAAACGGTTTTTTAAAAGTTAGCCTGACACATCAAATTTTAGATAAAAGTAGCAGAAAATGTTATGAGAAACACTTCTGTAGGTCTTATTTCTAAACTATAGCTCTAATACAATTAATGCATAGCTATTTCCTTCTTCTGAATCAGAAAATAGTATCACATGTTCCAATATAGTAGAAAAAAGTCCTAGTATCTTTAAAAAAACCTAAAAATTTCCGTAAAAGTGAAACACTTAAAACTCAAAGTCCCATGCTGGGATTTTGGTCGCTCAAAGTTTGTTGGACATGTAATGTGCCCTTCTAAAACATATAAATTTCCATTTGCAGAGAACAATACATCAATGAGTGCAGGCAGTACTGCCAGAAACTTCTGCAGAGGCTTCAGCAGCAAAATCTGGGAATTCTTATTGATGAACTGTCAATACTATGCAGTGATGCTATTCTAGAATTAGAATGGTTAATTCATGAGATCAATGCAGTCCACATACGAAGAAAAAAATTGGAAAAAATGAAGTATGAGTAATAAGATTTGTATGTAGGCAAACTATTCGAGTGGTAATTTAACAAGAACATTGTGTAAGGAGTAATAAAATGAAATGTGCACACCTTGTCAACTTATACTATATTTGACTTTCCTTGAATTAACAGAAAAAGTTAGTTGCCATGCTCAATTCATTTAAATAAAGCACCCAGAGGGTCCACCATTGAGGAAATAAACCAGCCGGATCATATCCCACACAACACACGGTCAGGAATTAAGCATATAAAAACTTGCTAGTTTACGTTGTGCAGGCGTAGTAAAGAAGCAGGCATTTTCACAAAGGTGGATACCACTGTCACATATCTTTTACAAAAAGCATAAAGAGGACTTGAAAGATCATTACAATACAAACATGTATGGTGCAACATATCTTAAGATATTGAATGGGGTGCGCACACCTTGTTGTTAAATTACTGTATACAACATTTGACTTTCCTCGAATTAACAGAAAAAGTTAGTTGCCATGCTCAATTCATTTTAATAAAGCACCCAGAGGGTCCACCATTGAGGAAATAAACCAGCCGGATCATATCCCACACAACACACGGTCAGGAATTAAGCATATAAAAACTTGCTAGTTTACGTTGTGCAGGCGTAGTAAAGAAGCAGGCATTTTCACAAAGGTGGATACCACTATCACATATCTTTTACAAAAAGCATAAAGAGGACTTGAAAGATCATTACAATACAAACATGTATGGTGCAACATATCTTAAGATATTGAATGGGGTGCGCACACCTTGTTGTTAAATTACTGTATACAACATTTGACTTTCCTCGAATTAACAGAAAAAGTTAGTTGCCATGCTCAATTCATTTTAATAAAGCACCCAGAGGGTCCACCATTGAGGAAATAAACCAGCCGGATCATATCCCACACAACACACGGTCAGGAATTACACTGTTAAAAAAATTGTCTGACAATTCAGACTAAAAAGTCCAAAGTTTTTTTTCAGCTTTGTTGTCTGAATATTCAGAGTAAAGTCCGCTCCGAAAAATTTTACTTTAAAAAACTAAATTTTCAGTTGTTGAAATTCTGAAAATTATGAGTTAAGTGCTTAGGTCTGGAAAATTCAGACATACCAGTTAACCGTTAAAATTATCGAACGCGATCATTTTGCTTCACACCGTTGTCATAGCAATTGTAGGAGAACTTCCTAGGTTCAATGAAAGTCTTTCACCGTCGGGGTGATTTGAACCCCGTTCCTCAGGGTTACGAAGCAGCCGCGTTACCACTGCGCTACGCTGTTTGCCTGTGAGACTGGTTGCACTGCTGAGATGAGCCTCATCGCCCTCGTCTGTTCCCAGTGCCGTCAGGGCAGTCTGAAACTTCAGACTCTACCTTCAAAAATTCAGACTGCCCAGTCTGGATCTATGAAAAAGACTTCAAAGATGACAATTGTCGGAACGACGAGTCTGATTATTCAGACGGAAAGTCTGAAGATTGATTTTCAGACAGCTAAGACCAAATTTTTACACCAGGCGTTCCAATATATTGATAAGAGGTCTGAATTTTCAGTCTCATGTCTGAAAAGTCAATTAAGAGTGGCAAGTCTAAAAAAATCAGTCTGAATTTTCAGATTTTTTTTAACAGTGTAAGCATATAAAAACTTGCTAGTTTACGTTGAGCAGGCGTAGTAAAGAAGCAGGCATTTTCACAAAGGTGGATACCACTGTCACATATCTTTTACAAAAAGCATAAAGAGGACTTGAAAGATCATTACAATACAAACATGTATGGTGCAACATATCTTAAGATATTGAATGGGGTGCGCACACCTTGTTGTTAAATTACTGTATACAACATTTGACTTTCCTCGAATTAACAGAAAAAGTTAGTTGCCATGCTCAATTTATTTAAATAAAGCACCCAGAGTGTCCACCATTGAGGAAATAAACCAGCCGGATCATATTCCAAGTAACACAATGTCTCGTGATGAGAAATTACAAAGTACAGCAAACTTCAAAAAGGTCTCAGAAGTAGTAATGTTGGCACAATGCTGCACCAAGATAGATAATTTCTTTGTAATTTAAATAAAATAATTAGTAATATTATCTTTAGATGCAAAGCATGAATTTTGATAAAAGATGAGTTTATCAATGACTGTTGAAAATGGACGTGAACTGTCTTGCTGCTTCCCAAACTTCAGTTGTTGCTTCTTATAATAGGACCAAACCTGAAACATAGTTTGATGAGAAGTTAACTTTTTACTTCTGTTACCTTTTTCATTTGGGAACTGCAATGTGCCCTACTCACCGCTCTACATGCATTCCCCAGCATACAGGTCTGTGCATCCAAGTAGCGCTTTTCTCCTTCCTCCATAAGTCTTCAAATGGCATCAATCCTTTTCCTTTCATCTTCTACAGGTTCCCAGCAAGCTTCCCACAGCCCCACTGTAAGAATAAAGAAAGGGCAGACAATGTTAGATATGGAAATTCTATTTTTATGTTGACAAGTAAAATATATAAAAAGAAACATACCATTGCACTCCGCAGTCTCCCTATTCGTCAGCTGGGCAGTTCTCTTCATGGACAAAGGCCTGACAGCAGAAACAGTTTTACCTGCAACATCAATTTAAGAACTATATGAGTAACCATCAATGGAATCTATCAATTCAGACTAATGAAGCAACGAAATTTACTTTTAAAGATGTCTTCAGCTATTCACAATACTCAATGAGAGAAACATTCTATGCTTCCTCTAACTAGATTTAACTATAGAAGCATACAAAAGCCATCCCATCAAAGAAAATATGCCACTTTGACAAAGTAAGAGTGAAATGATAAAGGTCTATGATAAGCTTCTATACTAACACTTAGAATTTTTCTCTACATGAATAACAAGAAAAAACTTCTATTATGAAATGTTTGGTTCGGTTTGTGGTTCAAGAAAAGTATGTAGTCATGAACCTGTCTACTATAGTTATAAAGATGAATCCATGTTTCTAACACAATACTCATTCTTTTACCTTACACATTTCATATTAAAAGAGGACAATGGTAAAAAGCGAGTAAGAAGGTAACAATTACATTTCATAAAAGATAAAGCAAGAAATTTACAAACAATACATACCCAGAAGGGGGAGTGATGTCATCAGCACTGCACTAATTCATGAAGCCAGTTGGAGACCCAATACCAAACCAGCAGAGCACAATTGCTATCTGCAACAAATAAGCATGAAATGAGTACAGCAGAGTAACAGGTCTAAATATTTAAAATAACAGCTGCTAACATGATGAATTTTAACTACAAATCAGTAAGTACAGCAAATCTTTGACAAATATGTACAAATTGAGAATAATCTCATCACATTACTGGCTCTGTACACAGTCACTTTTAGAAATTAATGTCCCAAGAATGAGTAGGAAATGGAAAGCACAAATCTAATTTGTCCTGAGCACACAAGTGAAACGACAGCAGTCACAGCTGCTCGAGTTATATTGGGCATGTCTCACATAAAACTCTGGTTTCAATGAAGAGTCAAAAAATAAAAGAATACAAAATTGAAATTCTCCACTAACCATGGTCACAAGGCTTTCTCTCCTGGAAGTCACTGCATTAGACACACGAAACACTCCTCTTCCAGTTTTCACGAAGCAGCTAGGAATAGGCACTGAACAATGCTGTTCATTAGCAGCAATCACACCTGCAACATGAATAATATAATGCATGAATATATGAACAGAGCATTAATTAAAAGTCACACTATTCCTAAAGACAGTGCAAAGCAAGCAAGTGTCATGTGTAAACATATAGCTTGTGGAAGGCTTGGTGCAATCAACGATAACAGCAACATTTTTACATCTAGTGGTGCAGGGTTGAAAAAAGACGCAATACGGGAAACGAAAATCAGCAGACAGTCAAGAAAGAGGCGTTCGCAAACCAAAGCCAGTTGTTGTTTAAATAAACGTATCACGCCAAAGCACAACATCGCAAATAGGTTATCAATGTCTTCTCACCTCTAGAAACGCAACCAACCGCCACACGATTTGTATCGAAAGAGGACACATTGATACAAATTATTCATTCACGGCTGGCGAACGAGTGCACCCATCAGCGAGTATGCACTAAACCACATAAACGCCGATGAAAAGGAATCGGACACGAATTCCAGAGATACGCGAAGTTTCGCAACTGCCCAGTCCGCTGGATGCGGCCTGCGGTAAGCTCGCATGGACGCTCCTGGCCGGCATTCGGGCTGTGTATGTCGTATCGCAAAACCGTTAACAGCATTACAAATCCCTGACTTTAAACTACATTCGCCTCGCTTTCACCCACCCTCTATTTTTTACGGTTTGGGAGCGGCCCGGGCCGCAAGATATGCTTGCAGCGCGGCGCTGAGGTCAGAGCCTGCCGAGCCGGGATCACTTTCCAACCATGAACACCACTTGTGCCTGCCGCCCCGGGTCTTGCGTTAAAACGTGATACGCGACACAGTACTTTGTGTTTGAGTTCAAGATATGCAACTTCCATATTAAATTTGATTTAGATTATCAAATGCAAAGTACCTGTTGTGCTTGTCTGGTTCAATAGAATTTTATTCATTCTGAAAGATTGTTCAAGACATTCTTCTTGCAAAAAATAAGTGCAACATGTCACTAAAAGTGTGAAATTTGGCATCTCTTGGCTTGGAACTGTCAAATTGGCGAACACATGATGGTGATGTCTTTAAGTCAACTTTATTTACAGACGACGATGGAATTAACTGAGACAAGCACTTAAAACAAAACCCACAACAATGAGTAACTATCAGTTCAGAACTATGAACATAAATCAACTCCCTACCCACTTCTTCATAATTCAAAAGTACACAATGATATCAGTCAAAGGAAACTAAAATTAACATCTTTTTAAGAATCACGTAGCTTCCAGAACCCTTACAATGATTTTTCAATTAAACAGACACGAGTCTACCATACATGGCTGTTGTGTTAATGTATCAAAACAAGTACAAAAACAACATCAACAACAGCAAAAATCACAAGAATCACTTTGCTATTGCTTAACAATGGGTCACACAAGATGTTACATTAATGGAATGCTAGATGGATGGAGAAGTGAGGGATTTTGAAATTATTTTGAGGATGTGAGGAGTGCGTTGCATCAAACTTCCAAAAGACAGATAATTGTGGGATTCCAATTCACACGAGGCGATGAAGAACCTGCCAAACAATACAAAATTAAACTTCAAAGTACCCTACTGTATATTTCACAATAATTCTAATAATAAATTCTTACACACTCTTTGTGGCGTCTTGTGGAGGCACATCAAAAGATAGAACTGTACACTACAGAAATTCAACAGAGCCTGGAATGCAAAGATCAAAACGAATCAAAAGTCAAAGAAGAGTCCAGGTTTAAAATAATTGATATGAGATATTTCATTTACAACCACACCTTGAGATCTTCTTAGCATGACAGAGGAGTGCAAGGGATAAAGATGAAATCGTCCACTGTTAAGCCGGGTTGAAAGAGGCTACACATCACTCATCTGCGACAAATAGCATCAGGAAAGAATCAGTCAAGGTTCAGCTCACTTACCCTAGTTTTGGGTTGGTGAAAGGATTCTGTGCAACTTACCAGGCTTCATTTCTTGGGGACCAGGCCATGTCCTATGCCCCTATCAACTGAACCGAGGTAGGGCGAAGCAGCTTGGAACAAGGGAGAGCATTGTCTTCTGAAAGGCAGCTTTCACACCTGCAACATCAAGAGAGGTAATGAAGAAATTGTAAAGTCAGATTCTAAAAGTCACTTCACATCTGGCCAGGGGGAAGCAGATGGCAAAGATAGAGAAATAGACAAAACAAAAATCAAAAGCAAAACGCACGATTGGTATCGCGAGACGACAGGGAAATAAAGTCGCGGTGCAGAAAAAATCATGAAAGCATAGGGCGAGCGACAGGTAGTGCAAGTAGCATTCGCAAACCAAGACAGAAACAAAGTTTTAGATTGCATTGCGCGGCAAAGCACAAACACACGTATAGGTTATGAAGGCATCCTCACCTCGGAACGAAACAAGAGTTGTACGCGGGCGCGACGCAATACACAGCGTCATTATCATTATACGGCTGGTGATCAAGTACACATATCGGCGAGTACTCACATCACCGATGATAGGAACTCCCACACATCTTTCACAGAAGTCACACTGCCTATAGCATTGAATTGCTAACAGCGACGCCTGATATCCAGTCCTCTTTTACACACCCACCGGACTTCCATAATCAAATAAGCATTCTACACACGCTCGTCGTCATTATCATTTCTTTCATCTTTGATTATTGTTGTTGTTGTTGTTATTGTTGTTATTTACTAATTCCACAACCACGCACCACTAGCCGGTAATAGCATCACTTCGTAGGAACGGCAAATTTCTCATAAGCAGTGCGATCGATGTCTCGCTCTCGACCGAGGCTCCGTCTATAGTCGGCTCCGCCTAACGTTCGGATTCCCGCTGTAGCTCTTGTGACCCGTAGCGCTTGTGACCCGTAGCGCTAGCGAGCCGTAGCGCTTGTGACCCGTAGCGCTAGCGAGCCGTAGCGCTTGTGACCCGTAGCGCTTGTGACCCGTAGCGCTTGCGATCTGTAGCGCTTGCGAGCCACTCCCCATTTGGTATTTCTTAATTTGTTCGAACATTGGTCCCTTTCGCCGGGTTCTCCGCTCCAAGCGTGATGCGGCGGGCTGCAATCCAAAACCAAGGGTAAAAGCGAGACTAAAAAAAGGAATTTTGAGATGCCGTTTGTACTCGTTCGAATTGTTTTTCGACGTAGAACACAAAGCTAATGTTACATATTTCATTATATTGAACATTTTGTGTTTGAACAAGAACGCTGCTCCCCTCGGCTCGCCCTTCACCGCCCGCCGGCTAATCCCCGGTTCTAGGTAGGCCGGCCGGCGCTGACCCTTGGCCGCCTCGCGCCTCACCCGGGGAGGCCGGGGAGACCCGGTGGGGATGGGTCGCGATGCACAATCCAGGAACGACTGTATACATGTAAAAATCAGACACATAAATTCGTACGAAAAATATGTTTTGTTCCCGAGGATGGTGGCCGCGGTGGTTCGTCTCCTTCACTGTAAGAAATATTCGTAAGGGTTACGGGAAAATTTTCCATGAGAAATGTCGTAAAGTTACGATATCAAATTGTAAAATTACAAAAGTTTAAGGTCACTTGGTATCAACTTGTAATTCTTAAACGAGCACAAATAAGCTTTCGTAAATTTACGATTTTGATTAAAAATTTACAACACCATTTGTAAATCACAAATTACGAAAAAAGTCGTAAACTTACAGACATATTTTTTACAGTGTTTCGCTCCTCCCGCCGGGAGGGGGGGGGGGGACTGCGATGCGCGACAATGTGCGGCTTCACGCCAGGGCAGCCTCACGCCTCACACCGCGGCGATGCGGCATTTTGTTGTTATATTTTTCTTTAACGTCGGTTGGCTATTTAATATAATTTTATCTAAGGTGTCCAAGCTGGATGGTGGCTGGGTCCATAATACTAAAATTGGGTAAAATTTTCATAATTTTAAAGCTAAAAGGGGACGGGGGACGGGTCTCTGAGTCTAAAGGTCCGGGCGAGCATTGTTGTTCCACTGCAAAAAATAACTACAGTAAATCCGGTTAATTTTTATACAGTCTTTTTCTGTAGTTTCAGGTACAGGATTCTCCGTACTTTTTTGACATTCCATTCCGTACCCCAAAATCTAATATTGTTGAAGGCCAATAACTTTTTCATTGTGAGTCCAAACCCATGTCATATGTTCACATTTTTCGTCCGTCTCGTCGAGACGAATCTATTTCTATCATTGGTTTTCCATTTCAACAATTTCAATTTTTAGGGTACGGAATGGAATGCCAAAAAAGTACAGAGAATCCTGTACCTGAAACTACAGAAAAAGACTGTATAAAAATTAACTGGATTAACTGTAGTTTTTTCTCGCAGTGCCGGCCGTTGCGGCAGCGCTACTGCAAGGCATTGTCCACTGGTAAAACAAATGTTTAGTTTCTATACATCATTGGTGTTTAGTTGGTACTTCTTTGCATGAGATCGTGTATAGCAGGAACTATACATGACAACATGTTTAATACTTATACACTTTTTAAGTGTTTAGAGACTATGCATCACGTGGTGCATAGTAAGTATACCTTTGGGCGACGCTTCCCATGTTAAAGCATAGAGATACGATGCTGCCCAAGTGTATAGCCAACTATTCACTTGCAAAATGTCTAAGAACTAAACATCTGTTGATGTATAGTGTGAACTATGCATGACATAATGTGTAAATATTATACACCAGCAGCTATGCATCAATTGATGCATAGAACTATGCATTTGTTTTACCAGTGTCGGTGCGCGAGCGCGAGCGAGCGAGGCGAGGCGACACTATCCCCCCTGTATAATATTCTGCCACTCTCGCCACTCGCTTTATGAGAGTACAAGCTAGCTGATACATTATCTTACTTAAGTTATTGTCATTTAAGGTGAGGCATCTGATGATAATAAAATGTGCCAGTTAGCTTACATGATGAAATTTAATAAACCTAGCGACTAAACCGTAAAACAAACCAGGAACAAAAAGCATCATCTGCTTCCAATTCCGATCTGGATTGAGATATTTTCACCAGATAATACCTATAATACCTTTTATAATTTAAAATAAAAATCTTAATGACGAATTAATAATGGAAACAGATGATTCAACTTAAAACTTGTATTGTGTTCAAATTTTTGTGCATATTTCAAAATGTTTTGAACGAAAAATATGTTTTGTTCCCGAGGGCGGTAGCCGCGGAGGCTCCCCTCGCTCGGAGCTGCGGTGCGCGAAAATGTGCGGCGTTTACACTCTCAAAAGAGAAACAATAGCCAATTAGACAGAACTCAATGGACTACGCAGTGAACCCTCTGATACCAGCTCCTACGCGTCATGCTACCTTTCCTTGAACACCCACAATATATCCCACCCTCTCACCGTCTCTCTCTCTCTCTCTCTCTCTCTCTCTCTCTCTCTCTCTCTCTCTCTCTTTAAAATACACCAATAAAACATTTATACAATTAAAACGCCCTCTGTCCCCCTCTCTCCCCAGAGCAAAGCCGGCAAAGACGAGAGGGGTTAGGGCTAGAGTAAACAGCAACTGGAAAAACTAATGTGACATGCGTCACACTTTGTTGTATGGCGCCTGAAGAGTTGGCATCACGTGGTGTGACTAAAACTGGTCACACCAACTGACGTGACGCACATCACCGTTTGCTTTTCCAGTGAAGTAAAGTTCGAAAACGCCTTGAAGGTGGGCTGCAGTTCGATGAAGGTGATAGTCATGGCGATGCCCCTCCCCCTTCCTCATGTACATCCTGGATCCGCCACTGCACATGGTGCCCCCTTCCTCCAGACCTCCGGACTCACACACCGGAGACGGCAGAGGAGTGTGCTTCTCAGACCCAACACATGCCTAGATGCCCTGTGGAATTAGCCGTATTCATCCTGGGGCCCAGTGTTTTTGGGAATCCCGTCCCTCGGCTATGAAGAAGAAAGAAGGCGAAGGGATGGCCGATCGGGTATAGAGCGAATGGGCTAGGGACAATGACAAGAGGAGGGGACGAGCAGTGAAGGACACGGCAGGCGGCTTTGGCGGCGACGGGACTGGTACCCGAGCGCACATCTGTTATCAGAGAGAGAAAGGACTATGCAGCGGAGCACCTCGGCGGGGTCTGGTGGGGTCCGGGCCAGGGCCAGACAGCCGGACCGGGCCGCGCCGGGCGGCTTTGTTCTGTTCAAAAATTGCAAGGTCTGTTCATTGCAGCGCCTTCTCGGTCAAAAATCTAATCCAAACTGAATTTTGATAACACAATTGTTAGTCTCAAGAGAACAGTACGCCAATAGCGAGGTAGCTGTGCCGTTTGCCCGGAACCACCTTATAATTGGACTATCGACGTGCTGTTTCGACTCATTTGATTTCATTTTTAACGGATATTAAGATGCACTGAACACATTTTACGCATCATTACAACAGAACAGTTTTTGAACAGAACAGCCAGGGCCCCTCCCTAATCCCCTCTCGAAGGGTCACCAATCCTCTCCCCGGCGCACAGTACCCTCCGGCGGCGGGCCACCGAGGGTCAGGTATGCCCAGTCCCCAGGCCGAGGTGACCCGGCCCGAACCATTGTCTATTGTAGGCCCCGCCCTAAATCTGCCCGACCCTCCTGCTACCGCCGCCTAGGTGGTAGGCAAACCATCAGACAGTTTGCGATCCGTATGGCCATCTCCGGCGTGAGGGAATGGGAGGAGTGAGACAAGAACCCCACCGCCTGGGCAGTAGGCATCTTATTCGACAGATCTTGTCCCTTCCACGACATCCCTCTAGCCGAGCGTGAAATACGTCAGAGAGAAGGCACTTCACGACACAGAATCTTCACCACACAGAATCTTCACGACAACGAATGGAATCTTTCACGACACAGAAACCTCGCGACAACGAAACTTCACAGCAACGAATCTTCACGACAACGAAACCTCACGACACAGAATACAAGGTAGTAAAACTTCACGACACAGAATTTTCACGACACAGAAACTTCAGGACACAGAAAACAATCGGACGTTCCCTTCATCACACAGAAAATTCACGACAACGAAAATCATGACACAGAAAATGCTATTCTGTGTCGTGATTTTCGTCGTCGTGATTTTTCTGTGTGATGAATACACCCCGCCGTAGCCGAGGCTGCGCCGTGAGATCGGCCATCTTTGGTCACGTGCCGTTTTTCGCCAGCGTTCAAAATTGAACATGTGAGTGCAGAAATGGGTTGTCGGATGACAGGACCACACCCTGAGATGTGTTCCCGGTCCGTCGGACACTCTGGCGGAAATCGGCAAGCACTCAAAGTTGCCGTAGCCGAGGCTGCGCCGTGAGATCGGCCATCTTTGGTCACGTGAAGTTTTTCGCCAGTGCTGAAATTTGAACATGTGAGTGCAGGGATGGGTTGTCGGATGACAGGACCACACCATGAGATGTGTTCCCGGTCCGTCGGACACTCTGGCGGAAATCGGCACGCACTCAAATTTGCCGTCGGCGGAGCTGCGCCGTGATATCGGCCATCTTTCATCACGTGCGGTTTTTCGCCAGTGTTCACAATTGAACATGTGAGTACTGGGATGGGTTGTCGAATGACAGGACTACAACCTGAGATGTGTTTCCGGTCCGTGGGACACTCTGGCGGAAATCGGCACGAAGTCAAAGTTGCCGTCGGCGGAACTGCGCTGTGATATCGGCCATCTTAGGTCACGTGCCGTTTTTCGCCAGTGTTCAAAATTGAACATCTGAGTACAGAAATGGGTTGTCGGATGACAGGACTACACCCTGAGATGTGTTCCCGGCCCGTCGGACACTCTGGCGGAAATCGGCACGCACTCAAAGTTGCCGTCGGCGACGCTGCGCCGTGCGATCGGCCATCTTTGGTCACGTGCCGTTTTTCGCCAGTGTTCAAAATTGAACATGTGAGTACAGGAATGGGTTGTCGGATGACAGGACTACACCCTGAGATGTGTTTCCGGTCCGTCGGACACTCTGGCGGAAATCGGCACGCACTCAAAGTTGCCGTCGGCGGAGCTGCGCCGTGATATCGGCCATCTTTGGTCACGTGCCGTTTTTCGCCAGTGTTCAAAATTGAACATGTGAGTACAGAGATGGGTTGTCGGATGACAGGACTACACCCTGAGATGTGGGCCCGGTCCGTCGGACACTATGGCGGAAATCGGCAAGCACTCAAAGTTGCCGTAGCCGAGGCTGCGCCGTGAGATCGGCCATCTTTGGTCACGTGCCGTTTTTCGCCAGTGCTGAAATTTGAACATGTGAGTACAGGGGTGGGTTGTCGGATGACAGGACTACACCCTGAGATGTGTTCCCGGCCCGTCGGACACTCTGGCGGAAATCGGCACGCACTCAAAGTTGCCGTCGGCGGAGCTGCGCTGTGATATCGGCCATCTTTGGTCACGTGCCGTTTTTCGCCAGTGTTCAAAATTGAACATGTGAGTACTGGGATAAGTTGTCGGATGACAGGACTACACCCTGAGATGTGTTTCCGGTCCGTGGGACACTCTGGCGGAAATCGGCACGCACTCAAAGTTGCCGTCGGCGGGGCTGCGCCGTGATATCGGCCATCTTTGGTCACGTGCCGTTTTTCGCCAGTGTTCAAAATTGAACATGTGAGTACAGGGATGGGTTGTCGGATGACAGGACTACACCCTGAGATGTGTTTCCGGTCCGTCGGACACTCTGGCGGAAATCGGCACGCACTCAAAGTTGCCGTCGGCGAGGCTGCGCCGTGAGATCGGCCATCTTTGGTCACGTGCCGTTTTTCGCCAGTGCTGAAATTTGAACATGTGAGTACAGGGGTGGGTTGTCGGATGACAGGACTACACCCTGAGATGTGTTTCGCGTCCGTCGGACACTCTGGCGGAAATCGGCACGCAGTCAAACTTGCCGTTGGCGGGGCGTCGCCGTGATATCGGCCATCTTTGGTCACGTGCCGTTTTCCGCCAGTCTTCAAAATTTAACATGTGAGTGCAGGGATAAGTTGTCGGATGACAGGACTACACCCTGAGATGTGTTCCCGGTCCGTCGGACACTCTGGCGGAAATCGGCACGCACTCAAAGTTGCCGTCGGCGGAGCTGCGCCGTGATATCGGCCATCTTTGGTCACGTGCCGTTTTTCGCCAGTGTTCAAAATTGAACATGTGAGTACAGGGGTGGGTTGTCGGATGACAGGACTACACCCTGAGATGTGTTTCCGGTCCGTCGGACACTCTGGCGGAAAACGGCACGCACTCAAAGTTGCCGTCGGCGACGCTGCGCCGTGCGATCGGCCATCTTTGGTCACGTGCCGTTTTTCGCCAGTGTTCAAAATTGAACATCTGAGTACAGGAATGGGTTGTCGGATGACAGGACCACACCCTGAAATGTGTTCCCGGCCCGTCGGACACTCTGGCGGAAATCGGCACGCACTCAAAGTTGCCGTCGGCGGAGCTGCGCCGTGAGATCGGCCATCTTTGGTCACGTGCCGTTTTTCGCCAGTGTTCAAAATTGAACATCTGAGTACAGGAATGGGTTGTCGGATGACAGGACTACACCCTGAGATGTGTTTCCGGTCCGTCGGACACTCTGGCGGAAATCGGCACGCACTCAAAGTAGCCGTCGGCGGGGCTGCGCCGTGAGATCGGCCATCTTTGGTCACGTGCCGTTTTTCGCCAGTGTTCAAAATTGAACATGTGAGTACAGGGGTGGGTTGTCGGATGACAGGACCACACCCTGAGATGTGTTCCCGGCCCGTCGGACACTCTGGCGGAAATCGGCACGCACTCAAAGTTGCCGTCGGCGGAGCTGCGCCGTGATATCGGCCATCTTTGGTCACGTGCCGTTTTTCGCCAGTGTTCAAAATTGAACATGTGAGTACAGGGGTGGGTTGTCGGATGACAGGACCACACCCTGAGATGTGTTCCCGGCCCGTCGGACACTCTGGCGGAAATCGGCACGCACTCAAAGTTGCCGTCGGCGGGGCTGCGCCGTGAGATCGGCCATCTTTGGTCACGTGCCGTTTTTCGCCAGTGTTCAAAATTGAACATCTGAGTACAGGAATGGGTTGTCGGATGACAGGACTACACCCTGAGATGTGTTTCCGGTCCGTGGGACACTCTGGCGGAAATCGGCACGCACTCAAAGTTGCCGTCGGCGAGGCTGCGCCGTGAGATCGGCCATCTTTGGTCACGTGCCGTTTTTCGCCAGTGTTCAAAATTGAACATGTGAGTACAGGAATGGGTTGTCAGGTGACAGAACTACACCCTGAGATGTGTTCCTGGTCCGTGGGACACTCTGGCGGAAATCGGCACGCACTCAAATTTGCCGTCGGCGGAACTGCGCTGTGATATCGGCCATCTTTGGTCACGTGCCGTTCTTCGCCAGTGTTAAAAATTAAACATGTGAGTACAGGAATGGGTTGTCGGATGACAGGACTACGGCCTGAAATGTGTTGCCGGTCCGTTGGACACTCTGGCGGAAATCGGCACGCACTCAAAGTTGCCGTCGCCGAGGCCGCGCTGTGAGATCGGCCATCTTTGGTCACGTGCCGTTTTTCGCCAGTGTTCAAAATTGAACATGTGAGTACAGGGATGGGTTGTCGGATGACAGGACTACACCCTGAGATGTGTTCCCGGACCCTGGGACACTCTGGCGGAAATCGGCACGCACTCAAAGTTGCCGTAGCCGAGGCTGCGCCGTGAGATCGGCCATCTTTGGTCACGTGCCGTTTTTCGCCAGTGCTGAAATTTGAACATGTGAGTGCAGGGATGGGTTGTCGGATGACAGAACCACACCCTGAGATGTGTTCCCGGTCCGTTGGACACTCTGGCGGAAATCGGCACTCACTCAAAGTTGCCGTCGGCGGAACTGTGCTGTGATATCGGCCATCTTTGGTCACGTGCCGTTTTTCGCCAGTGTTAAAAATTAAACATGTGAGTACTGGGATGGGTTGTCGGATGACAGGACCACACCCTGAGATGTGTTTCGCGTCCGTCGGACACTCTGGCGGAAATCGGCACGCAGTCAAAGTTGCCGTTGGCGGGGCGTCGCCGTGATATCGGCCATCTTTGGTCACGTGCCGTTTTCCGCCAGTCTTCAAAATTGAACATGTGAGTGCAGGGATGGGTTGTCGGATGACAGGACCACACCCTGAGATGTGTTCCCGGTCCGTCGGACACTCTGGCGGAAATCGGCACGCACTCAAAGTTGCCGTCGGCAGAACTGCGCCGTGATATCGGCCATCTTTGGTCACGTGCCGTTTTTCGCCAGTGTTCAAAATTGAACATGTGAGTACAGGGATGGGTTGTCCTGTCCCTAGACCTTCATTTAAGACCCTCGGACCAACTCTGAGAAGCGAGTGTAAAAAGTTGGCTACGTTGGCTGGGCCGTTGGCTGGTTGGCTGGTATAGTCAATGTCGATTATGCTGAGATGGTTGGTTGGCCAACCGGTTGGCCAACTTCTCACTCGTCTGCGCCCTGGACGTTGTCCGAACGGTTCTGGGAGAGAAATCGTAGGCCTTAAGTTGGCCTCCCCTAGCAACACGTCGGCAGAGGGAGGCGGCGTGCGAAATGGCGCACGGCTGTGTGCACTCGGCGCGCTGGGCTGCATATGGCGGCTGCGTCCGAAACAGAGGGGAGGGGGATGGGACCCCTGGCGTAGCGCGGGAGATCACGGACGCGTTCGAATCGGCGCACGGCGGCCTGCACTTGGCGCGCAGGGCAGCTTATGAAGGCTGCGTCCAAAAAGCGGGATGGCGACGCGGGCGCGGGAAGGGAATAGCCTGGTTCTACAGCACGAGGAATACTCTGGCACGGCGAAAAAAAGACGTTTCAGCACGGGTGATACTCAGTCACGGCGAAAAACAGGCGTTTCAGCACGGGTGATACTCGGGCACGGCGAAAAACAGGCGTTTCTGCACGGGGGAATCTCAGACATGCGCGTGTTCGGCGATTTAACGCAGAACACTTCAGGTTCGAACAGGTCAGACAGACCAGTACGAATAGCAAAATCGGACATTTCAGTATAATTTTCGGACAGGCGTGCATTAAGCATTAAGATTAGCACAAAACCCTTGAGAACAAGGAAATTCAGAGGGCGCGAGGCCGTAAAGGTTAGAGCGCGAGACTGAAACTTTCTACCGAAAAGATAGGCACGAAAAAAGACAAGAGAGACTTAAGAAATTAAATATGACTCACCAAAAACTCCAATGTGGACAGTGGCGGGCATCGCTTTTGCGTGCGGTGTGCAAGACTGCCCGGACACCCTCACTCCTCGACCGGAAAACACCCTCTTCCATCATTTCATTTCTTTCCATGACTTCACGTTCACGTACTTTACCGATTCCGTTCGTATGGTCCTTCAGTGCATCGTCTTACGTACACTGAAAATCCAAGTGTGTGAATGTCACACGCTTGCCGGTTGTACGTGTAAAAGTATGGGGATTAATTCGTACACGTAACCACTCGCACTTAATTTTCTCATGAAATTCACACGTTTGAGTGGCCAGGGGCGCTATAAGGGCTGTTCAAAGGGGGCGCACAGGCTTTGTGGGTTGCCTGACTTTAGTCGCAAATAGTCCAAAACCCGGCCGCGAGCGAAGCGAGCGGAAAAATATTTCCGTACACATATTTGGACAGCGATTGGAATTATAAGAGTGACATGCAACTCCAGGTAATTCTTTTGAAGACACCTCCATTTCACTCTGATTTATCAACCAGTTCGATTGCTAAATGCTTTTGTTCAATTTAAGAAAAGTAATCAAAATCGCGAGCGAAGCGAGCGAGAAATTTTTTTACATTGAAATTGAGGATTAGTTAAAGAAAACGACCTTCTCGTTTGCTGTCGGTGACAAACTTCGTGCCGCACCGTGCCGTAACCGAGTTTCTTCCCCGTAATTAAGGGAAAATTCGAGGGTTTTTCAAGTCTTTCTTTTTACCAACAAGCGACTTAAAAAATTGAAGGGCTATTTCCAGGTTTCCCGGATTCTTGGTTCGCTTCACACCTAAATTCTCGCTCACATACAGGTTGTAACGTTCACACGCCTCTCCTTCCGCGTCTTCTTTTTCTCCTTTCCCTATCCTTTTCTCCTCCCTCATCACCTGGCTGAATTAATAATTTAACAATTCAACGAGAATGAGTATTCCTTATTCTTTCCTTCCCTCCGCTTTTCTCTCCTTTCGTCTCTCCCTCTCTTTCCTTCTTTTCTTTTTCTTCTCCCTCTATTCCTCCATCCATTCTTCCCCCTCCTCCGAACACGAACACCCTCCTCCCTCCTCCGAACACCCTCCTCTTACCCTAAACCACCCTCTTTTTGGGGAATTGCGGTGTGCATTTTGCACACCGTAAATATACGATTGCCGCCACTGTTCCCCCTCCTCCGAACACGAACACCCTCCTCCCTCCTCCGAACACCCTCCTCTTACCCTAAACCACCCTCTTTTTTGGGAATTGCGGTGTGCATTTTGCACACCGTAAATATACGATTGCCGCCACTGAGAAAAAGAAAACCAACAAGAATGGCAAAAACCTAAAAGGAGAAAGACAAGCTCACCCAAACTATCCGTCATGAATCCCATCCATCTCGAAAACAAATTCGAAAACCTGAACCAGGACGAGGACCCAGCCGTAGATGTTGAATTTGACTCAGAAGAAGAATCGGAATCCGATATCGAGCCACAACAGACAAATAAGAAAAAAGAACAAAAAAAGGAAAAACCACAGCCAAACCTGCCAAAAGACCCAAGATTAACAACACCGAGAGATGGACCTCCACCAATCGTAATACCCTAGTAGAATATTATATCCGCCGCGGGTCCGCCCAGGTTCCGCCTAGCGGACGGCGGAATCCGCCGGGCGGAAGCCGGCGGACCCGGGGCGAATATGTCTTGTCCAGAACGGCTGAGCCGCTAGAGATCAGCGGCGCGCACGCCGCACTCACTAGCGCACATGGCTCCGCCCGCACTCCGCGGCGCGGAATGAGCCTGAAGCACCCCCTGTCCAGAACGGCGTGGCCGCCGCCGCGCTGCGGAGCGGACTCCGTGCGGACGGGCTCGGTGGCGGCTCCGCC
This sequence comes from Frankliniella intonsa, assembly GCA_033675135.1. NCBI lineage: Eukaryota > Metazoa > Arthropoda > Insecta > Thysanoptera > Thripidae > Frankliniella > Frankliniella intonsa. Next base: position 2,170,124 of record JAWJED010000046.1, on the reverse strand, counting down.
CGGGCTCCGCCTGGCGGACTCAAGGCAGAGCGCGCGGCGCGCCACTCCGTGAGACCCTGCCGTGTGGACTCCTGGCTCATTGAGTTTGGCAGCCTTCGGCCCGCAGACGCCTGGCTGATTTTAAAATAACGGTCCTGCAACATTCATTCGGTACTCCCCCCGCGTTAAAAATATATGCCAAAAGTGCATTCAGAAATATAGTTATCGCGTACTGACTTCTTTGGGGCTCTAACCTCTCGCCTTCTCTTTCCTCCCTCCTCCTTCTGTCCCTACCTCTCCCCTTCTCCCCCTCTTCCCACCTATCCTCTCTCTGCCTCTAGGCCTCGTATGTAGCCGGGTCAGTCCTACTGGCCGCGAGATACGCATGTTGTTGGCGGTGCCGGGGATCGAACCCTCAGCCACGCCAACTCAGCGCTCACGCTTCGGTCGGAACCTACTGAGCTACGGAGCCTTGTGCGGGCGAGACGATCTGCACCGCACCACATTACAAGGCTGCCTGGTGTCCCTCCCTGCCGGGCCGTCTGCCCCTCCCCCTCCCCCTGCCCCCCGCCCCTCCCCTCCCCTCTCCTTCCGATAGTGGTGCAGTGTTGGGGGCTCCCCGGCGGGCGGCAAGCTGCGGGCTACATTCCTGCGCTGAGGAAGGACGAGTCAATGACACGACCCTTCCGGAGGAACAATAGGCTGACCTGCCTAGCGGCCGAAGCCGGGATGGGGCCACTGGACCGGGCCGTCGGCGTTGACGAGGGGATGACAGGCGATTAGCCACTCGGAGGCTGGTGGCGAATCGAACGTTCTTGATACGCGCACCTGTTCGAATAATGTAATGTATTTTTAACAACTAGCGAGACTTTTGTCTTGCTGACTCCAAACTGATTC
>JAWJED010000046.1:2143748-2168748 GCA_033675135.1 Frankliniella intonsa | reverse complement strand
GGGCAGAGAGTTAAGAGACATTACGAAGACGTTCACGTCGATAAAGATCTTCTTAAAAAAGAGAGAGAAAAGTTAGCTCTTAAGCTTATTAAAAAGTACACTGTTAAAAAAATTGTCTGACAATTCAGACTAAAAAGTCCAAAGTTTTTTTTCAGCTTTGTTGTCTGAATATTCAGAGTAAAGTCCGCTCCGAAAAATTTTACTTTAAAAAACTAAATTTTCAGTTGTTGAAATTCTGAAAATTATGAGTGAGTGCTAGGTCTGAAAATTCAGACATAACAGTTAACCGTTAAAATTATTGAACGCGATCATTTTGCTTCACACCGTTGTCATAGCAATTGTAGGAGAACTTCCTAGGTTCGATGTAAGTCCTTTACCGTCGGGGTGATTTGAACCCCGTTCCTCAGGGTTACGAAGCAGCCGCGTTACCACTGCGCTACGCTGTCCGCCTGTGAGACTGGTTGCACTGCTGCGATGAGCCTCATCGCCCTCGTCTGTTCCCAGCCGTCAGGGCAGTCTGAAACTTCAGACTCTGCCTTCAAAAATTCAGACTGCCTAGTCTGGATCTATGAAAAAGACTTCAAAGATGACAATTGTCAGAACGACGAGTCTGAATATTCAGACGGAAAGTCTGAAGATTGATTTTCAGACAGCTAAGACCAAATTTTTACACCAGGCGTTCCAATATATTGATAAGAGGTCTGAATTTTCAGTCTCATGTCTGAAAAGTCAATTAAGAGTGGCAAGTCTAAAAAAATCAGTCTGAATTTTCAGATTTTTTTTAACAGTGTACCAAAAGCCTTGGGCGAGAGTAAAGGTATTTACAAAAGAAGAAAATATCAAGTCGTGTTTTGGCCGCTTTTACTTTAAGCGAGAATTTATGAAGAACTTGAGGCAATTTATGGTGCTGCACGGAATTGTGCTGGCAAAAGAAAGAGAAATAGTGAGTATTTTACCGTATTTGTTTCAGTGTGGCTAGGACAAAGTTGTAATCAGATTTTTTTGTGCAGGTGAAAAACAAAGCCAATCCTGTCATCCCTTTGTCAGTAAATGAACAAACAATTGACGATCCTGAATTAAGTGTGGATGAAACTGAAGAAGAAAAAAATTCAAAGCAGGACTTGGGCCTTGTACAACAGCCAAGAAAAGACCATTTGAGCGACACGAAGGTACCCAGCCCTGTAAGTGTTCATTTTTCACATTTCTGTTAACTTATAATTTTTGTATCGCAATTACACCTAGATTTAATTTTTTGCAGGATGCTTCCAAACCACACAAGAGGAAGAAAAGTGAGGATCCTACGAAGTCTTTAGACAAAGCAGGCCCTAGTCATTTGAGCGACACGAAGGTACCCAGCCCTGTAAGTGTTCATTTTTCACATTTCTGTTAACTTATAATTTTTGTATCGCAATTACACCTAGATTTAATTTTTTGCAGGATGCTTCCAAACCACACAAGAGGAAGAAAAGTAAGGATCTTACGGAGTCTTTAGACAAAGCAGGCCCCAGTCATTTGAGCGACACCAAGGTACACACCCCTGTAAGTGTTCATTTTTCACATTTCTGTTATCTTATAATTTTTGTAGCGCAATTTTACCTAGATTAAATTTTTTGCAGGATGCTTCGAAATCCAGCAAGAGAAGTGGTAAATCAAGAAAGAGCCGTAGCTCTGCTGGTTCAACCCCTGTAAGTGTTCATTTTTGATATTTCTGTGCATTTTAAATTAAATATCGATATTTTACTGATTTTCTTTTTTCTAGCATGTTGCAAAAGGGAAAAAGAGGTTTTGGTCGAAAGAGAGCCGAAGCTCCGCTGGTTCCACTGAAGTAAGTGTTAAATATTCACAGCTTTGTGCATTTTGTATCCTTTAACCATTCTTGTAACTTTTTAAAATGTGTGTTTTTTTTTAACCTCAACTTATTGTTACAGTCCACCGGAACGCAAAGGAAAAGGCGAATAGAAAAAGCACTCCTTCAGAATTTAAGGCCAGTGCAATCACCCGAACCACCAAAGGTAGAAAATATTCTTTCTATCTATTTTTTGAAATATTCGCCATTATTGTTTGTTTTTATATCTTTTTTTTTTTTAACAGACTCTTGTCAAGGTTGAAAGGAGATGCCCCTATTGTTACTACACATCGTATGTGCGTACCACCATTGAAAATCACATCGGGACTGATCATCAACCCCAAATCAAGGAAGACACTATGAATGGTGTCTGGCGGCGGATCGACAACTTGTCGAGGTCTGGCGTCAGAATCATTTCAGAGGAGAGAATCCTTGATAATCTGAAGCTGAGCGGATGCCCGAGAACGTTTACTCCTTTAGTCAAGGAATATGTGCAAAGTTGCTTATCGGAGGTGCTCTGTTTTGTCGGGGATGAAACCGCACCAGCAATGCAAAGACACATGCAAGTAAAAATGCAGTATCAAATGCTGTAAGTAGCAGGAACATTTAAATTTTCCTTGAAATGTCAGTAATTAACACTTATGTCTTAAATTAATGTGTTTCCTTTTGACAGGCGTTCCAAGCAAGCCGTCCTGGAGGAAGACTCCGCGGCAGAGAGCAGCGCTGCCAGCGCGGAGAGCGACGCGGAGAGCGACGCGGAGAGCGACGCGGAGAGCGACGCGGAGAGCGACGCGGAGAGCGACGCGGAGAGCGACGCGGAGAGTGAGGAGACAGGAGGCAGCGGTCATGCGGACACTGGAGATTCCGAGTCAGGCCGTTCAGGAAGGACCTCTTGGTCACCGTCTGGATGATGGAGTCAGGCCAGGTGGGGTACGCTGCACGGGCAAGGCACAGCAGTGCCGTGGCGAAGTCGCGCAGGGACTCTCCGGGCTGCTGGGTGCGCTGGTCGAACTGGAGCTCAGCCACAGCCGCACCGCGAGCCCAGTCGAAGCGCCGGCGTAGGCATTCGCTGAGGCGAGCGTAGTTCAGGTACTCGTTCGACGGCAGGGTCTGAACGACGTCCGCGGCCGGCCCTTCCAGGGCACCAAGCAGGCGGCGGCCTTTCTCCTCGATGGACCAACCCATATCACCTTCATGCAAACGATCTAGGTCGAAAGCTAGAGGTACAGTGGGGGGCGAGTTCGCACCGAGCCCAAACCCATCTGCAAGCCACGCGCTGCATGTTGGGGCGGCCAGCCGATAAACCAACGGCCCCGCCCCGCGGGTATCTTACTATTGTTCTGCGTCGGGGGGGCCCCATGGGAACAGCATGTTACATCCACGTCGAATCGACGGAATCTACGTGGACCACGTCGATGAGGATGTATCCACCAAATATCCACGAAGTTTCCACGTCGATTTTAAAGGGAAGTTTCCACATAGATAAAATACGAAATATCTACGTGGATACTTCCTATTCATATCCACGTTGATCTTTCGCCCTTGTATCAACATTGTTTGTTCAGAGAAATATCTACATAGATAAAAAATGAGAATTCTACGTGGATACTTCCTATCCCTATCCACGTTGATCTTTCGCCCTTGTATCCACATTGTTTGTTAAGAGAAATATCCACGTAGATAAAATATGAAAATTCTACGTGGATACATTTTATTCTTATCCACATACATGCATCGCTGCAGTGTCCACGTTGCTTATACGTGGTTTATCAACATAAAAATGAGATGGGTTCTCCACCCGTCGCAGCTCTGTGCGAAGACTCCGCGACGTGGACGGCGACATCATGAATCCACATCGATACGCCGCGAATAATATACCGGGTTGCGCGTTCACTGAGGTTGGCAACCCCTATAGAGTTGCCAGAAAAATAGGCATTAAGTCGCCCAATCACAGTGGAGTAGAGTAAAGTAGCCAAGTAAAGTAGGCAACACCCTAGCACAGGTCCGTACATGTTGCCTAGTTGGCAGGCGCAGATGCAGCCCGCTTTACTCCGCTGTGTTTGGGCGACTTATTGCCCTTATTGCCCACTTTTCTGGCCAGACTGCCGCCCCCCCCCCCCCCCCCCCCCCCCCCCCCGCTAGGCCCGGGACGAGAGCGCGACAGCGCGGTCAGGCCGGTCAGGCGGTCAGCCCCGCAGCCGTCTGCCGGGACTGCACAACGGCCTGATCATCCCTGGACAGACCAGCGCGGCCTGCTGGCCTGCTGCAGGCCGCCTCGGCCTGTGCAGAGGTGATCAGGCCGTTGTACGGCCTCAGCGGCCGGCCTATTTTCCCGTTTCTTGCGCTGCTCTGCCCGCTGGGCTCTGGCGCACTGGCGCTCTGCGCTGGTGCAGCCCCCACGGTTGGAAACGAACAGTGCACGGCGTACCTACATTGTTGGCAATCGGTCGCTGTGTATTGGGATACCAGCTTGAGCGAATGGAAGAATTGCAATGTCGGAACGGGAGCGGGAGCTCGATCGGGCTTGTCGCCACTGTTTGGAGGCAAGTATTAGAAGACTCGATGAAAATAGAATAACACCAGCAATTCATTATTATATCCTAACGATATCGTTTGGACTTTGACATTTTTCACTCTGCAGTCTCAAAATGTATGTGCTCAAATTTTAAAAGTATGTGGGTATTTGCAGGAGGAAGTTGAGCGTCTGGAAAAATTGATCAACCAGCTCAAGCGAAAGAAAACTTTATACACCAGGATGTTGGACTGGGAGCCACCTCCATATTACGGGGCAAGAAACCAAGGTAAGGCTACAGAAGGGTAACGAACAGCATCATAAAAAATTTTGGATTGTGGGTCATTCTCTGTCAGATCACCACAAGGTCTAAAATGATGGTTTATAAATATCATTTAGGACCACCCCATAGAAGCCCATATGTCAAAGGATTTTTTTTTAAAATTTTGGTTTGGGAGTTATAGGAGCTCAAAGTTTGGTGTTCGACCAATCCGGCTTAAGTTATGATATCCTATATGAAACACAGTACCAACTCTGGTCATGGTGTTTTACATTCAGTTTTATATGCTGATTCAAATGACCTATGGTTGGATTGGATCGTGAAAAAATTTTCATAGATCTATTCAGTAAAATACCGTTAAAATGTTGTTAAATTTCACTAATTAAACTCTAGCAAAAATTTGTCATAATAGAAAATTGTTAAATTTCACTAATTCAACTCTAGCAAAAATATGTCATGATATAAAAATGTCAAAACATGGCTTTTTTTAAGGCTAATGATGGGTCAAACATCCACACGAAACGACAAGTTGGCCCCGGAGGATTTAGTCCCTTCGCCTGAGACTTTAAGGTTTGGAACTACTATGAAAAGACCGTAAGGAGTGACGATCAACTTCACTTGGTGAATATCTTACTAAAATCACTAAGTGACCTCAAAAATTCCAAAGCCAGTGTCTAAGCAGTATACCATATCAATAAACAAAGCTTCCCAAGAGAGCAGAAGTCAGCTGCTACTAACCTCCAGATAAAATAAGAGATTGTAGGATTAGGATTTTCTTCTATCTTAAAAGTCATCAGTACCTTTCAATACCTTTATATCTCAACCATTCTCCAAAAAGGAATATGAGACAATCATGGTTCGGTGACACAGAACACTAGTCATGTTAGAAAAATATATAAACGAGCAATGTAATAAATTCATGTTTTACTGTTTGTTATTAATATAAATAACAGTCGTCAAGGTTCTTCAGTTAGGTTAGGTTACTCAATCGGGATCGATTGCAATCGATTATACCCAGCGCATCTCTACACACACACACACACGCACTAACACTAACCTAACTGAACAGGATAGGCGAGGGCTGTGACTTCTGTTTACTTTTGTAAACATGAACTTATTACCGTGCTCGTTTGTATAATTTTCTAACATGACTAGTGTTCTGTGTCACCGAACCATGATTGTCTCATATTCCTTTTTGGAGAATGGTTGAGATATAAGGGTATTGAAAGGTACTGATGACTTTTAAGATAGAAGAAAATCCTAATCCTACAATCTCTTGTTTTATCTGGAGGTTAGTAGCAGCTGACTTCTGCTCTCTTGGGAAGCTTTGTTTATTGATATGGTATACTGCTTAGACACTGGCTTTGGAATTTTTGAGGACATACTATTAATTTTGGCTAGTATAAAATATATTTAATTTAATTTATATTATCATGTCATGTCTAATGTTTTGAAAAATAATTTAAAATTAAGAAGATATGTCACTTTAGTGATTTTAGTAAGATATTCACCAAGTGAAGTTGATCGTCACTCCTTACGGTCTTTTCATAGTAGTTCCAAACCTTAAAGTCTCAGGCGAAGGGACTAAATCCTCCGGGGCCAACTTGCCATTTGGTGTGGATCACCCAGAGAAAGTCCGTGTTGATTCTAAAGATATTCTGACTTTGAAGTGTGCTTTTGATTTATTTCTTTGAATCGAAAGATTTTTTTTGAATTCGCGATTTTTTTTAAACAGGGCGTTTTTAGAATAAATCGACCTTTCCTTTGTTTGAAGTAATTAACAGCATTGACAATTACATAAGTATATTGAAAATCAAAATACATTACGAGGAGTCGAACCAGGGCTCATGAGTTCAGACGGGCGAGCGACGCTTCTACCCACTGAGCCACGCCAGTGGCTGGCGGCTAGCAGTCTCCCACGCCAGCTGGACCGGCGCAGCCTCCGCCCGGCCTCCGCTGCTCGCTCGGCTCCGTCTCCCCACTCTCATTTCTCGTCGGCTAGCGTCGCACTCCGGTTCCCCCCACCCACCCCGCCCCCTACCACTTCACCGAACACCGGCCGCCGCCGGCCAGTGCGAACAGTGCGAGCCACACAGCGCGACCGGGACGTTCAGTGTTTGATGTATTGTGTTGACGTTTGCCTGATGGATGTCAGAAGATTATTAACGAGTTGGGGATACTCTGACCTCATTGAGCCTTTCGAAGGTAAGTACACTATCCAACAAATTAGGTATTTTCTCAGATCCGTCCCCACTGGTGGAAGACGAAAAAGAAGGTGAGGGGGGGGGGGGGGAGACAGTTTGTTATGGTATGTTGTGTCGCCGCCCAGCGCAGGTCTCGCCTGTTAGTGTGACTATGAGGGCGAGGGGGGACTGTGAATTTTTCTGCTTTGTTGTGACCAAATCCCTCTTGGGGCCCGCTTGTTGGCGTGTCCGAGGGCGAGGGGGGACTGTAAATTTTTCTGCTTTGTTGTGTCGCCGCCCCGCGCGGGGCCCGCATGTTAGCGTGTCCGAGAGGGAAGTGGGGCCTGTAAATTTTTCTGCTTTGTTGTGTCGCCGCCCCGCTTGTTAGTGTGACTAAGGAGGAAGGGGGAACTGTGAATTTTTTCTGCTTTGTTGTGTCGCCGCGCCCCGCTTGTTAGCGTGTCCGAGGGGGAAGGGGGGGACTGTAAATTTTTCTGCTTTGTTGTTTCGCCGCCCCGCGCGGGCCCGCTTGTTAGCGTGTCCGATGGGGAAGGAGGGGACTGTAAATTTTTCTGCTTTGTTGTTTCGCCGCCCCGCGCGGGGCCTGCTTGTTAGCGTGTCCAAAGGCGAGGGGGGACTGTAAATTGTTCTGCTTTGTTGTTTCGCCGCCCCGCGCGGGCCCGCTTGTTAGCGTGTCCGATGGGGAAGGGGGGGGACTGTAAATTTTTCTGCTTTGTTGTTTCGCCGCCCCGCGCGGGCCCGCTTGTTAGCGTGTCCGATGGGGAAGGAGGGGACTGTAAATTTTTCTGCTTTGTTGTTTCGCCGCCCCGCGCGGGCCCGCTTGTTAGCGTGTCCGATGGGGAAGGGGGGGACTGTAAATTTTTCTGCTTTGTTGTGTCGCCGCCCCGCTTGTTAGTGTGACTAAGGAGGAAGGGGGAACTGTGAATTTTTTCTGCTTTGTTGTGTCGCCGCGCCCCGCTTGTTAGCGTGTCCGAGGGGGAAGGGGGGGACTGTAAATTTTTCTGCTTTGTTGTTTCGCCGCCCCGCGCGGGCCCGCTTGTTAGCGTGTCCGATGGGGAAGGAGGGGACTGTAAATTTTTCTGCTTTGTTGTTTCGCCGCCCCGCGCGGGGCCTGCTTGTTAGCGTGTCCAAAGGCGAGGGGGGACTGTAAATTGTTCTGCTTTGTTGTTTCGCCGCCCCGCGCGGGCCCGCTTGTTAGCGTGTCCGATGGGGAAGGGGGGGGACTGTAAATTTTTCTGCTTTGTTGTTTCGCCGCCCCGCGCGGGGCCCGCTTGTTAGCGTGTCCAAAGGCGAGGGGGGACTGTGAATTTTTCTGCCTTGTTGTGTCGCCGCCCCGCGCGGGCCCCCTTGTTAGTGTAACCAAGGGGGAAAGGGTGGGGGGGGGGGGTTGAATTTTTCTGCTATATTGTGTCGCCGCCCGCGCGGGTCCTGCCTGTTCGTGTTCCCGAGGGGGGAGAGGGGATGTGAATTTTTTATGCTATTTTGCGTGGGCTTAGTATTGGGCTGGGGGGCTGTGAATTTTCTGTCTACTTTGTTATCTCGCTGCCCTGCGCGGGCCCTGCTCCTTATTTGGACTGGAGGGGGGAGGGGTGTTAAGATTTCTGCTTTGATGTGTTGGTGCCTCGCCCCCGCCCGGCCCCGGCTCCGGCACATTAGGTAGACGGGGGAGGGGTTGTGCATTTTTCTGCTGTTTTTTGCCACCCCCCGTGGGCCCGGCGCGTAAGTGTGGGACGGAGTCAACGTTTTTTGACGCTGGCGCACTAACCTCTGTTCTAGATTTATGATATATTTATTGTCTTTTTATTCGAAATGCCATTAAGTTAAACAATAATTTTTTTTTCATGGCAGCGGAGGAAATTGACATCGATGCCTTGAAATGCGTCACAGACGAATTTTTGAAACCGTATCTTCCCCGAGCGGGCCCGAGGCTCCTTTTCTTAAGAAAAGTCCAGGAACTGTCTGGGGTATAAAATGATCGTCTTTGATTTCGACGGACTTTTAATCAAAAAAGCTAAATGATTTTTTTTAAAAAAAATATCTGTTTTTTGCAGGAGACTGCTGCTGATAGGGGTTCTGAACACACGGTTAATCAAGGAGCATCCACGAGTTCTATGCAAGCAATTCAGCTTAGTGACAGTGAGCTGGATCTTGCTGAAATCAGCACAGTATCAGAACCACCAGCGAAGAAGCTTAGGAAAGCATCAAGTTCCGGTCAATTGTCATTCGCTCAACGGAAATCGGCCAGTCTTTCATTAAGGAATACTATTGAAACCTTGGTGAGTAATTTTACTATCTCATCGGGCCCCTTAACAACTGAATTTTATGATGAAAATAACTCGTTTGTCTTGAGAATTTTTTTGTTAATTCTAAGTTTGTCTTCTAGAACGTTCGAGAGGTGATTACATCGTCTTCTCTTCCTGAGTCAGTTTTACTTGTTTACGAGAGCCTTCCTGAGGGTGAGCGCAGCCTCACCAGTAGTGGTCGCACCCATGTCAACAATGCTGTGGCTGACCACCTTCTGCGTTTGAGCAAAGAGTGAGTATTACACCAATCCTGTTCGTTAACGGCTTAACAAAAACAATTAAATATTCAGCGTCGGGAAATTAAATCTTTTCTAGTTTAATACTTTGTGATTAAATCTCGTTTACTTTTTGCAGGCTGAAACCGGAACACTTTGAAGTGGTCGCACAGAAAATTGTTGACATTTTTCCAACTGAGTCAGTGGTAAGTAGTCTTATTTCTGGTGATTTGTAAGTAAAGTGTACCCGAGTATTAAAAAATCGTTTTCTTTTCATTTCAGAGCACTTACTTTGTGCCTGCAAAATCTCAAGACGGCCAAGGAAAGGCATGTGGAAAGTTATATAACAGGTATAACAACAGGAAATTTCTTTTAGGGCAGCAGTCTGCAGGTGCTGGTCCGTCATCTTCACGACGCACCGATTCCCTTGATTTGGCTACTGATCCTTATGCTCAACTGCTCGCAGGTCAAGGGCCTCTCTTTGAAAGTGGGTATATTTTGCTTCCAATGGTACGAAAAGGGTCTTTTTATCTGTATAACAATGTGTAATTGTGCATATCGTTTCAGATCTCAACACAGACGAGTTTAAAGCCGCTGTTGAATGGCTAAAAACTCAGAACAACCCTTGGCCAAAGGTTTTGGACCACTGGAAACTGACCTGCCCGCAAAGAATCCGAGATTTAATTTTAGAAGACTCAAATAATGACAACTTGGTCTCTGATTATTTTGCCAAATGGCCAGTTCTCAAGCACGCTTCAGGCTATCAACTCGTACGTATCTCATTTTTTAAAAAATTAAATTTAATTTTTAATTTAATAAATTTTAATTTCTTTGTTTTTTACCATTTTTTTTGCAGTTGATGCAAGACTTTAAATTCTTGTTTCCTGAAAAAGAAAATATTCTTTTCATAAAGTGGAAGCCCTTTCAAACTAAATTGATAGCTCTTGCCAAAAAAGAGGTACATGACGATTTAGGCAAAACCTGGCTACAAATGCTGGAAAAGGACGACATAAGTGAAGGTCAGTTTCAGCGGTACACTCATTTTAATTTATTTTTTCAGTCCTCCCACGACTCTGCTTAACACTCAGTTGTTTTCTTTTTCTAGATAAATCTGTTGTGCTCACATGTCTGCTTATAGCTAGTGTGTGCAAGCCAACTGCTCGCCTTCCTGTCCCATCTTCGAGCAAACACTGGAAAGTGTCAGTTGCGGAGTCAAGGGCGGGGTTCATTTTACATGCCGAGGTAAGTCTTCAAAGATTTAGGTTTTAGCTATAACTTTGCCTGTAAAATTTTTATCCAAAACTTTTTCTTTTTTTTTGTGCAGACAATATCTGCTGTGAAAGCGAATTTAAAGGAGAGAGCTGTTAAATATAGAAGAAATGGACTCAGGGCTCAGCCAGTTATCGTTGTTGTGGGTAGCTCAGTGACGGCTCCATCTGATTACTATCTCTCTATAGACCAGTGTGTCTACAGGGTCAACAATTGCCTGGAGGCCATTGACGCCTGTTTTAAGTCCTTTTTTGCTCTACACGCTCTCTATCCAAAGGAAAGTGAGCAGATCTGGCTACTGATTCAGAGGTGCGTTTATGGCATTACTACACCATATGACAACAAGTGCCTAACATCATTCAACGCGTGTGTCAAGCACCTTATGTAAAATGTTTCCCTGTGCGGCGCGTCAATGTCAATTACAATTTCCTTCATTAAAAGATTTGTTCTGTCATATATCAGTAACTCATTCTGTATGCACTGACGGTTTTAAGTGTAAATTTTTAAACTGTGGTCGAACTTTTGACGGTTTAAGCTCGATTCGGAAGCACATGTCTAGGCATTCTGGTGCAGAGGAGATAGCTGCAAATTTGGACCCTAATTATAATAATTATTTTGCTGAGCCACATATTGACATTGACGCGCCGCCACAGAATCAACAAGCTGTAGAAAATAACATTCATTTAACTAATGAAGAAATATGTGAAAATGTTGCTAACGCAGCACTTCGATTTGTTTCCAAATTATATTCAGTTGGTACTATGAATAGAAACGATGTTGATGTTATTGTTAGATATTCCCAAGAATTGGTTCAATCTCTGATTAGCAATGTGCGCTCTAAAGGTAACATACCTGATGAATTGCTCTCTACATTAGATGTAGTTGGGGGTGCATTCCATGGGCTTGAAACTGAGAGTCAGAGATTCAAAGCTCTGAAGTTGTCTGGTGCGTATGTGCCCCCTATACAATTTAACATTGACTATGTTACTGAAGTTGTTGGCAATGACCATCAGGTAATCAAGCAGGTGCCTCTTACTGGGCAGTTCGTCCCAATGAGAATTGTTTTACGAAAGTTCTTTGAACTTCCTAATGTTTATTATACAGTTTTGGCAAATTACACCCGCTTGATTAATACAGAGGATAAAATAAGTAATATAGTTCAAGGAAAATTATGGAAGGAGAAAATTTTACCAAATTTTGAGGGAAAAACAGTGTTGCCATTGAATGGATTTTTTGATGACACGGAACCAGATAACATTGTCGGTTCTCATGCAGGGTCTCACAAACTAGGGCCATTCTATTATAATGTTCCTGTTATTCCACAAAAGTTTCTTGGAGCACTTAAAAATATTTTTGTCGCTCTTCTTTTCCTTTCGAACGATCGGAACTGTGCTAATGGTAACAGTAAAGCATTTCACCTTCTTATAGAAGAGTTGATTTATCTGGAAACTGAAGGTATTACTGTAAATGTTAACGGAGAGAAGAAACAGTTGTATTTTGCTTTAGCTGTGATACTTGGTGATAATTTAGGATTACATTCTATTCTAGGATTTGCTGAAGGTTTCACAGCAAACTATCCGTGTAGAATTTGTCGCATGTTTAAGACATTAGTTCAACGTTCAGTTGTTATTTCCCCTGATTTGCTGCGAAATCTTGAGAATTATGAAAATGACGTCGCTACAAATGACGGATCTCTCACTGGAGTTTACGAGGAATGTGTTTTCAATGCTGTCAACTCGTACCATGTCATTCTTAATCCAAGTGTTGATATTATGCACGATATACTAGAAGGTGTGGCAAAATATGATATGTGCAAAATAATTTTTAATCTTGTTTATGTCAGAGAATATTTTTCTTTAGAAACCTTAGTGCATCGTGTTGACTCTTTTAAGTATGGAGTAGTTGAATCCGGAAACAGGCCGCCGGCTTTTAAAATAACGAAGGACTCTGTTACTAAGGAGAGCTTGAACTTTTCTTCCTCTGAAATGTTGTGTTTCGTTGGTTGTTTCGGTGAAATGGTAGGCGATCTTGTGCCACTGGATGACAAAGTGTGGGAATGTTATTTATTGTTAAGAGAAATTGTAGACATTGTTTTTTCTCCTGAGCTTGCTCCGGGGACTGCAGATTATTTAGGCACATTGATAAGGGAACACCATACTCTCTACCTCACTCTCTTCAGGGACACTCTTAAGCCTAAATTTCATTTTATGCTTCACTATGAAGCTATGATCAAACTGTTGGGACCTTTGGTCCACCTATCTAGCATGCGTTGGGAGAGTAAGCACAGAGAGTTAAAATTAATTGCTCGTGCAACTAACTCAAGGATAAACCTCCCATACACTGTAATTGTTAAAGTTATGCTGACTGTAGCCTATCGGCTTTTAGCGGGTCATGGTCTTGTATGTGAATTTTCTGTTGGAAATACTTCTCCTTGCAGGAAAAATATAGTTGATCCTCATGGAATGTTAGATGCTTTTGACATCCAAGAAAATGAATTTTTCAACGTGGCTGAATGGGTTAAAATCAATGGAATTTATTATAAAACAGGTCTCGCAGTGCATCTGTCATATAGTAATAATCTGCCAACTTTTGTAATTATTAAGAAGATTGTATATGAAGGACTTCATAGTGATTCTTTGCAGCCAAAAGTATTTTTTGTTGGCCAATGTGTGAAAACAAATGGATTCAACCGACATAAATTTGTGTATGATGTCACGGTTATGCAAGAACAAGTTGCATGGATTGCACTTCGTCCTGAAAACCTCACTTCTCCGTTTCCATTTGCCTTTCGAAACAGCCTAGATGATGGTAGGCTGCTTATTAATGCGCCTTGCATTCTGTAGTTCGTTGTTTTTGTGAACTTAATAAAATTTTGTGAAACTCTCAGCCACATATACAAATTGTTATTCAAATACCTTTTCCAGCGCTAGTCTCCACGAAATCAGAGAGAGAGGGGAAAAATAAATACAGACAAAACCTACATATACATGTGACCAGTATGTTTTACGTGGATTTCTTGTACACAACGCACGCGAAATACTTCGTTTAAAATTCATCCCATATACCGCGCTAACATGGTCGAAAGAAAAGAATAATGCTTTTGTCCACAAGTTACAGCTTCATTGATTTTCAATTAAAAGAAAACACACTTTGCGAAAATTTTCTGCGTTTTTATTTAACTCAAAAGACAATGCAAAAGAATCAATCTATAGCTGCTGGGGCAAGGAAAAATCTGGTCGAGCTAGAAAAGTAAAACAAAGTCTTCAGGAAAGAGCTTCGTCACCATTAACCGAAAACAACTAGCCTTGAAGTAAAATCGTCGATTTTGTTTCAAATATATTACTTAAGTAATTTTTCTTTAAAATCAAAGAAACAATTTCGTTGTCCACCGACAAAAGAATTTTTCTTTTGTATTAATGTCCATGTCTTTGAATCAAAGAAAGCTTTCTCTGGGTGATGTTGGACCCATCATTAGCCTTAAAAGAAAAGCCTGTATCTTACTAATCAGATCTATCTCTTGTTTCAGATGTGTACTATCCAAGCAGCAGCAAGCAGAACAGACACCAATGAAAAGTTATCAGTGTTTTATTAAAACGCTTTGCATTTGAAGAAAAACATTTTGGTCAGAAGATTCGAACAATGTTATGTATAAATTTTTCTTAGAATGAAATTACAAAATTAGTATTTGCTTGTCTCATTTTATTATTATTATTATTATTATTATTATTATTATTATTATTATTATTATTATTATTATTATTATTATTATTATTATTATTAAGTCAGTTCAAAGTCATGCTGAGGAAACACAATGTAGAAGGATTTTAGCAAATCAATCACCACCATGGGGCATTGACATGGCAAGGCATGGCCCTTCAAAAGTAGAAGTGGGGTAGCTTCTCTCTGATGGAATGGGAACTACTACACACTTCTTAAATACTTGGTTTAAAGTAAAATTTTGTGTAGCACCAAGTTTGTTTACTTCATAGATGTCAAGACAACTGGATGGTACTGGGGTATTAAAATAATCACTTTGGCGCTGAAATTTTCTCCCAACAAGAATATAGCTTTCTTCAGTTTTAATTATGTTGCACATTTGTATGATTTCTTTGTCCACACTGAGGAAGTGTGAATGCCTAGATAAAGTAATGCTTTTTTCAGGAATACTAATTGTCTTATATCCTTTCCCCAAATGAGCCAAAGACATTGGTAAGGCACATGGCATAGACACACTGATTCCGGATTCAACTTCTAATTCTGGTCTATTGGTAACTTGTTCTAAAAGTCTGCACACTATTTGAGGTAAAGTGCGACCAGGAGCGTGCAACAGCCTTTTTAGAACTCCCAAATGATTCTCATATTTAAAAGCGCTAAAGCTTTCCAGGTCTCCATGTCTTCTGCATTCTTCAGCTAGGTGCTTGAGGTGGTGTACATTGTATACATTAAATTGCTGTTTGTAAACTAACACAGAGTCTGTGATAAATTTTTTTAACAACATATCAGCATCATCAATATATTCCTTAATAAGCAATGGGTCACTTAAAATTCGAACTGCACAGGCTAAAAGACGGAAGTTATTGTATACCTTCTTTGACACACCTTCTGCTTTAAGTAAAAGAAAACCATCATACAACATAATTCTTCTTAATTCTGCTGCCTTGAATAATGCAAATTCTGTCCACTTTCTTGGCTTCCGGGCAAAGTCAGGTGGATAAAACTGAGAAATATATTCTGACAGAGTATCTATCTTAATCTTCAGTGAGTCAGAAAACTTGTATTCACAGCTATTGCGCTTGGTACCAAGAAGCTGAAGTAAGATTCTTTTCATCACACCCAGGCTCAGAAGGTGCATCGGTTCTAGAGGCATTTGTCCAATTAAAGCAAAATTTTTTAGATTTACTAGAGGGGTCGGCCCTTTATGGTAGCTTTTGTCAACTTGCTCCTGTAAGGACTTGTCAGTACGTAATAGCGTTTCCTCACGAGGGTGATATGTCATTCTGTTAAAAAGCCATTGCCCTACAGCAGAACATCTTTCGCAAGCATTATAACTCCCATGCTGGTTTACATTTTTCAGCCATGTACGCGCTGGAGCATCAGCAATAATATTTCTTATCTTTAACTTTAATTTATATCCGAGATGAGTAAACCCCGCCATGAGATGATTGGCCTCTGAAATAAAATCTTCTAAAAACAATGCTAGGCTACCTGGCTCCTTACTTTTTCCACACCACATTCCAATAATAAAAATATCTTTCAGTCCTGCTATGCTCCCACATATTGGCCACAACACAGTCTTTACACTTTTGTAGGGAGAGACACCATCTACAAAAACATCAATCACAATGTTGTTCCCATTAAGCTTGCCCAAGAAACTTTCACTGAGTCTACAGGTTAAATTCACTAGGATGCCATAGTACCAAAAGAGTCCATCTCCAAGAGTTTTAAACATCTGGACCGTGCTACGTGGAGTTTTTAGAAGAGTCTTTGAACTAAGAGGGAGATCAGGATGATTATGTTTCCGGAGAATATGCAAAAGGCTTGTAAGAGCATTTCTCCCTATCTTAAATTCAAGAGCCCAGACAACAAGGTCACTCCGCAAAGCACTATCATGGTCAGGATCTTCTTCCAGCAATGCTCTCAGAGAATGTAACTCCTCAGAAGTAAAAGGAACACCTACATCATTATGAGAACTATCACATTCATCAAACCCAATCTCTTCTTCAAACCTTTGATCACTTTCACTTTCAACTATATGTTTAATGGTGGGTGGAGTCAATGACTCAATAACTTCCGTAACTGGTTCCTTATCAGTATTTAATAAATTTTGGTCAATAGAAACAGAATTTAAAACACCATCAATAACTTCAGGTCCATATTTGTGAGAGTCTACTGTTTGTTCAAAAACTGCTGAACCAAGTGCAGGACGTTTTTCTGGTAAGGTAGCAATGCTTTGATGTATTGTGTCCGGATCGTCTTCCATTAGCTCTTCCAATGTCTTCAATGCTTTACGTTTAGCCCGTTTCCACTCATTCTTTAAACCTCGATTCTGGTAAAAGAAAATAAAAGTAAAGAAATTGAAGGAGCTATTACAAGAAAATGATCAATGAAAGTGAACACAAACTTACAGAAGACATGTCAACTGTCAACAAATTTATAAAAAACAAAAAACCACCACACTTGAGTGACTTGGTCAATAGTAAAAATTAAACTTAGTTCTGGTGATCTGAAAAAGAATACAACACTGAGATAAAAAACTTGTAAACATACTTGTCACCGCTTGTCACAGAGACTGAGACGCCATGTTAAACACAAAAGCAGCACAAATTCTAATACACGTACCTCCTCAGAGATTGACCAAAGGCCTTTTACACAATCACAATAGTAAGAACTCAATCTTTTTTATTGGGCGGGCCCACAGAACTATCCAAGCATAAGCAGAAGACTGAGCTATGTAGGCTGAGCGGGACAAAAGGACGAAAGTATCAACACCAAATCATGGAAACGATGTTACCACCATGGTAGCATTTAACAAGGAAGGTTACCGCAACTCAAAATAAAATAATAGTAGTTGATAAAGTTCTCACTTCTATTCTTAAATTTTAACAGCATTTGAAAGAGGAAAAACTGTTAAAATTACGGTTGCAACGAGAGATCACCTTTTTGGATCAAATTTTATTTTTTAATTTGTTGTTGGCTATGAGACATTACTTTTGCCCTCCCTAAGTTGTTTGCCAAATTTGTACCGATAAGCCAAACTATTCTGCATGAAATATAACCTTAGGATTTTACTTTTGAAGGCAAAGCGATTAAAAACCATCAAAATATTATGTGCTTTATCCTACACTTGTTTATATTAAAACAAAGTTGCCGGTCAGTCTTTCATCATTTTGGAATCGAATGTTGGTGTCACTTTTCATTGCTTCCCGTTCATCCTATTTATGATGGGCGAGTGAAAGATGCCGTCAGTCAGGTGACGATCACTTTCTGTGTAAAGTTGTGAGTGAATTATAAGAATTATAATGACGGATTGCCAGACGTTGGATGGACCACCTGCATGTGCGGAAGGCAAGCTGGTAAGTTGATCTGCTTCTCGCAAGTGCTTGTATGTATTCATTTCGCAACTATCACAGTTTTCAAATTGTATGCCTTCTGATCGTCTGTTTTGCGAGCTGAACTTAACGCATAGTTTTTATTAGCATTAGTTCTGTTTTGTCCTTTCATATGCCGAAAATATTATAGTTTTCCTCTTATCGTTAAGTTTTCGGTCCGGGTAAGGTTACGAGAGGTTAGGGTTAGGTTAGTTTCTCCTGAAACTTGTGGTGTGCGTCCTCTCGGGGTCCACTGCTTGCGTACGAACTCCGTCTTGTTTTGATATCAAGAGATATAGTGCTAGGTTAAATTATAGCTGATAGACCAATTTTTATACAAGCTCTCTGAAGCAAATTCTTATTTTCGTTCTACTGTTTAACCTAGACTGTATCAACTTTAGGGAAATAAGCAGTTAGCATTGCGTGGATTTATTTGCGCCGTATGGCGAAGTTTCATGTTATTTACCGCGTTGTTACGACGGAAACATTTTATTGTACCATTTTGAAATCTAAGGGGTACAGGAAAAGTTTTGGCACATTCTATCTCATCTGATAACCTGCAAACTCTTCATTTCCCTTCAGCTGATATGCGGCCCCACTCATTGCTTAGTTCTGGCTATGTACTAAAAGGCCTGCTTGTACTCTCTCCCATATTTCCTACAGTTTTATTTTATGCTAATAATAATTCTGGTTTGGTTTGCAGTACGCTGTAATAGAACTTGTGGTAAAGAAGACGCCAATGACCACCCCGGCTCTACTTACGTGGCTCTCCGGGTGGACAGTCCAGGTGGTTAATAAAAAGGAGACGTACAGGGCAACGAAATGTTCTTGGCCCAGGCGCGAAACCTATGTAAATGACTATCTTATTCACAAGAAGAAGGCCAAGGATGATTGGATCACATTTGAGAATGTTAGAGTTTTCACCTTCTGCAGTAAGTCATTGCCTTTCATTATCCCGCAAGTACTTGCTATTATGATAATCTACTTTTACTAATAATCTTTTTGCCTTTCAGAAACCCTCAACTCTGCGAAGATGCTTGCTGAAAGGTTGCAGTTCACGAGTGATGTTGGGGAGTTAAGCGAGTCTGAGACTCTTAATGTGAAAAGGAATCGCACAGCAACAAATCGTTTTAACCCTGCTGACAGCAGCTCTGATGAAGATGACACTCCTCTACAAGGCCTTAAAATGAGAAAGGGTATTCTTTCTGTCCTGCAGCCCCTTATGTTAAATACCAATCCTTTTATTTCATCAGTGTTATTCAACTATTTTATACCAATCTTTTCTATGTTTTTCAGCTCCATCCAGTGCCATTAATGTGTCACTGAATAGTTCTGACAGCACCCCAGACTCGCCAGACTCGCCAGACTCATCATTTGAGCAACCAGACAATCGAATGAATAGTCCTGGTGATCTTCATTCGGATAACAGTACTAGTGCTGGTAGTAGTAGTCTGCATTCAGGTAAGCAAGACTTAATCTTTCGATGTCCAAGGTTTAGGGCAAAGCTTTAAATTATCTGCTGTCATGTGCATGCTCTAATTATACTACACCACACAGTTTAGAATGTGAATGCTATTAACATACGTTGCTTTTCCTTGCAGACGTCTCTTCTGCTAACCAGAATGCCTTAGAGAAGGTCGCTGCCCTGGGACAGCAACATACCTCCGAAGGTACGGTTCAACAATGCGACTTAACTTACTTTTCTGAAACATTTTTAAATCTTTCCTTATCTTTCAGGAATCAATGCACGGGTTCTAGCTCACCTCTCGCAAATTAGAAGTGAAGTTTTAGAGCTAAGAAGAATTTTACTCAAAGTTTACATGGTTACATGTGGGCCTCAGGATGGGGCAAAGGAGATAGATGACATCCCTAGCCTGCCTCTTCGTACTGAAAAGGAATTCAATACCTTTGAAACTCTTTGCCAAAAGGAGGATGCCAAGCTGGGGATGGTGCAGTATACATTTTGGTAAGATTAAATATGATTGAATTTCTTGTCCTAACATACCTTTCTTTATTGCAGATCAAATACGTGAGTGAGTATGGATCGTCTGATCTTCGTGACACGGTATACAACATGTTAAAGAAACTTCTGACAAATGAGCTGGCTATGCAGTACAACGTAACTGGTATAAACCGCAAAGGATCAACTGTTCAGAAGAAAAAATTTGCCAACACTGCCCCCTTCATTGTAGTGAAAGGTAAGTTCACATTTTGTAATGTGTCCGATATTTGATCTTCAACAGATTTCATTCAATCCTTTTTTTGTTCTTTTCTTTATAGCGGCAGTGAAGCTGCACGTACGAAACAGAGGTGTGACCGGGAACACAGATTACAATGCAGAGGCCTTTAATGAGTCGGTCAGCAGGTGGCTGAAAGATTCAAAGAAGCGGTATGACTCAGAAAAAAAGAAGAAAGAAGAGATCTGATTGCTTATTGAAATGTTCTTTAATGTTTATATTGATACAAAGTGTATTATGTTATATGAATTATGAATATATTGGATGCATTACCATAACTCATTCAACTTCTTTATGAAATCTCCTTGAAGGCTCCAGTTTGTTAAAAATACTTGTTGCTCAACTACATAAACTCAGCTTGTTTAAGTTGCAGTAGAATTTCAATTCTGCATAGTTTAGAGAAATTTTTCATTTTTCAAGCAGCTTTTTTACAGCATACTTCATAGAAGCACAGCGGCCTGATCACCTCTGCACAGGCCGAGGTCCTGCTGCAGGCCGCCGGTGGGTGAGAGGTGAGTAGAGGGGAGGAAGGGGAGCGCCTCTCCTCACCTCTCACCTGACGGCAGGGGGCCTCGGCGGCCAGCCTATTTTCCCGTTTTTGCGGCACTCTGCCTCACTGTCCTTTCCAATAACGAGTCTAGCCAGCATGGACAGTCGGGCGCCTGGCACGTAGGCATTCCCGCGTGCCGTTGGAGCGTGGCGGGCTTGCCTATGGTGCAGGCGCTCGCTCGAGTGCCTATCCACGAAATACGAACGTGGATAGGTCGGGGATTAAGTAGCAGCAGGCGTATCCCCGAATTACCGACGTGGATACGTCAGGGGTCAGGGAGCAGAGAGTGTATCTAAGAAATACCGACGTGGATACGTCAGCGAGCCGACGGCATATCCTCGACATATCAACGTGGATAGGTCGGGGATTACGTAGCAGAAGGGCGTATCTACGAATTACCGACGTGGATACGTCAGGGGTCAGGGAGCAGAGAGTGTATCGACGAAATACCGACGTGGATACGTCAGCGAGCCGACGGCATATCCACGACAGACCGACGTGGATACGTCAGCGAGCCGACGGCATATCCACGAGAGACCGACGTGGATACGACGGGGAGCAGAGGGCGTATCCACGTCGTGTCGACGTGGAATCTAGTACCGCGACGCACTCGATGGTCGCGACGACGATCCACGTCGATTTAATGATTCTGGTCAACGTTGCATCCGCATCGATTCGATGTTCCCGTTCCCATGGGGGCGGCCACCGGCCAAACCGTGAAAGACACGCCACCTGCCTCCAGACTTCCACACCAGCAGTGTTGAAGGCACCATCCCTCTTGTGGGGAGCTGGTCGGGTCGTGAGGTGCTGAGCCCCAGATATCCAATGTTATTATAACAACGAGAACGGTGGCCACCTACCCCCACCATGCTGGGTGGAACGAATCCAATATATAAGCTCCCCCACCGCGAGCGGCTGGTCCGGCTGGCCCGTCACATACCTACCTCGGTGCTGCCCGGAGAACTCGAAGACGATGAGATGCCAGAGGTCTTGGACTCCTCCTCCACCAATCGTTGGGCACGGCCCTCTGGCCAAGAGCAATGTCTATTGTGCAACACCAAGTGGCGTTCCAGACCTGAAGATCCTGACAGGTGCCATTGCTTGAGGGTGCAACAAGCCATTGGCCTAGGGCAGTGGCTCGAGCATGTCGAGGAAGTGCGGGATGTGCAATCCCCGCCGTTGCCGCAGGTGCGGAGAGTCTGCCCTCATTCACCCCCGCCATGTGCATGTCCAGACAGGGTGGAGGCCCCAAGCTGGGTGGCCATGTACCCAGGGGATTCAGGCTCATCACTTTGTGTGTTAACCCATCCATGTGGTACGGCGCCCCTGACAATCTGTTGGCCGTGTGTTGAGGCTTTTAGAGTTGGCTATGATGATCCTGACTTCAAATATGTCTTCGCTCTGCTTAAATCTGCCTAGGTATTGTGTGAGGCCGGCGATTTGGGCCAGGAGGACCTGGATGCTTTAGTAAGCACTCTGTTGCCTATGTATGTCATGGCTGGCACTCCTAGAGCCGACACCCTGAGACATGAAGAATGGTCGCGCCTGCAGCACCGTGTGGACCAGGCTGTTGAAGATGGGATTGACGTGGTCTCGATCTTGCGGTGCTGGTCTCGCAGACACCAGATGTCCAAGCGTCCAATCAAACAAAGTCCATGTGTAGTAGATGGCTCTACCCATCAAGTTTTATGCCGACTTGCTTTGTTGGCGGCAATCAAGCTGTCCCCTCACGATAGATCCAACACAGCAGACGAGCTGTTGGACAACTATTGCTGGACAAATGGGGCCAGGATAATCCCGCCTCCTGCCTTGCAAGAGCTGGTGAAGGAAGTCTATTCTTTGGATGTCACCCTTGAGAGGCTGTCTGGGTTGGAAGAGGAAGCCGCGGGCATCCTGAAGCGCCTCCCACGATTCTGGAGTATCTGGTGGCTGCACGACCGTGGTGGTCTGTGCTCATATCTAATCCAACCACTGGCTGACCTTCCCGATTACTGTCTGGACAATGTCAACTTCTGTGCCACAACCTCCCTAAGTGGTGCGGTCTCTTTCATTAAGGCCGTAGTGTCCCAGAACGTGCTACAGGAGCGTATGAGCAAGTCCTGTTGGAGCGGAGCCTATGCGTGGTTGAACAACTATTATCCTGCTGCTTCAAATATAGATGCCAAGCACATGACCACCAGGTTGTGGAACCTCATATATAATTCGTGGGATTATTCCTGCGAATCTCCTGCCTTTAGATGGACTCGCAAGGCTCTTAGAGCCAGACTCTTGCAGTCATTACAATGGCTGTTGAGCCATGTGTGCTTTGGTACAGTAGCCAACCGAGCATTGGGGGTGTTCATCGCGAGATTAGAGCCTGAACATCCGGGGTCCCAGATGCTGGACTGGTGCGTCTCTAACAAGCTCCTTGATTGTTGTGGCTGGTCATACAGAGACACCTGGAAGTCTGTCACCACCTGCTTGAGGCGCTTTCATGCTCTGCCAGATGGTGTGCCTGTTAATGGAGAGTATGTCGTAGGTGCCTCTTATTTTGAGAAAGTGGGGCCACGAGCCATACACCTAGCCCCTCTGGGGCCTGAAATCGCTGACAGATGTGTGGCAACTCGTCATCTGCACTATGCTAAATGTATTGAAGAAGACTGGTATGTGCCTGAAGGTGGGAAGTTCGGGTACCAAGAGCGCGATCCCTCCTTTTATCAAGAACTTGCCAGACAGGCTAGGTCCATGAGCTGGGCGCTCATAAACGACCACCTTGCTGCTCAATCCTTCAGAGAAGCATTAGAACTGCGACATCAGTGGCTAGCCTCCGGCTCCGCAGGGAAGCTGCGTGTGGAGATTGACGGTATGCGAGTCCAGGCCCGGAAGCGTCCTGCTGCTGAGGGTATACCCTTGGATGTCATGGAGGGTTGGTTGCACACACCCCCCACACAGCTTGCCACCTCTTCTGACAAGTGCGAACCTGACCGGGACCGGGCCTTGTTTGCCGCCAACCTGGAACATTATATTGTTAACTCCTACGCCACCGCAGGTATGGAGGAGAATCTCCATAAGATAGATGGTGTGGAGAAGGGACTCACCGGTGTGAAGCTTAGAGCCCGCGAGCAGCTGCGGCAGGAGTTAGTCGAAGATGCAACTCAAGCAATGCTAATGATTGACTATCAGAATTTCAATATACACCACACACCAGAGACCAAGGGCTATTCCTACACGGGTAGGCCATGAGGCCAGGATATTTGACCGCCAGAGACCAAGGGCTATTCCTCTACAATATTAAGGACTTTTTTGTCGAAATTTGACGCTGCAGCGGCTTAACGGTGCGGGATACGGCCAAACGGACAAAATTTCCGCCCCGAGGGTCGCAACTCGTCACAATACCTCGGAAACGACACCCAACATGCATTTTTAGGACTTTTCTTCCTTTAGTCACGCAGTAGCGGCTAAACGGTACGAGATACGGCCAAACGGACGAAATTTTCGCCCAAAGGGTCGCAACTCGCCGAGTTACCCCTTAGGACACTGTAAAAAAATATTTATTTTTAAAATTATTTTTTTGGAAAATGTAAATTAATTTTTAACAGTGTCAATTTTAGAGCTAGAATGCCCATTTTTGAACTCGACCGAGCTTTTTGGGCAAGGAAGCTACAGTAAAAATTTCAACTCGATATCTCAACTCGTTCTCGAGATATCGTGCGAACAGACACACAGACACACAGACACACACACACAGACAGACAGACAGACGGACAATGAACTTTTTTAGCACTCCAGTGGCGTAATAGGCTTCGCTTCGCTCAGCCAATGAAACTAATATTTCTGCATTCAGTTCACCTTGTCAACGTTTGAATGACTTTAAACAATGAGTTAAAGTCGCGAGGTGAACGCCGTCAGCAACCGGCCAAGGCGGACATGGCTAGAGAAGGCCGAATTACAGTCCTAGCCAACAATGAGGAGCCGCGGCGGCCAGCTAGTGGTCACGTCCAAAACTGTCCCCGTGGTGCATCCTTTTACACGGCGCGAAACTGCAACGATTCTCACGTGACCACTCCTTGCGTTGAAACTCTTGGTCGTCGAGGTACAAAGCAACAGGCGATGCTTTTCATTGGTTGAAAATAACCGCGAAATGGTGTTATTGGTTAGTGCTTTCCCCGACCCGGCTCGGCTTCCCTTTCCACGTCTGTTTTCCCGTGACAAGCCAAACATTACCATAGAAACGGAGATTTTAACTTCAAATTTCTCAAAATTGGCCGCTAACTTTTGGATGCCATTGCAGCCGTGAACTCAGGAGATTCGGTTTTACCTCTATGCAAAGTCTTATCAAAATCGCATAAAAAAGTAAAGTTTTACATATAAGGGGCCATACTAATAAAATATAAATTCTAACGCTAACGCGTTAAACGGCCCCCTAGATTTTAACACTTTCTATAAAATGAGGAAGAGCACAATAACTAGATTAAGTTTAGTGACTAACAATAATTTTCAGTGTTTTGTCATGCAAG
>JAWJED010000046.1:2115004-2140004 GCA_033675135.1 Frankliniella intonsa | reverse complement strand
AGCTAAGTCCTCCGGCCGTACATGATGCCCGCCCAGAACATGACGGACCCCCCGCCGTACGCCACCCTCTCCTGGAACACCTGGTCCCGCTCGCCGACCCGCCGCCAGACCCTGGCGCGGCCGTCGGTCTTGTGCAGGACGACGCGCCACTCGTCGCTGAACATGGTGTCATGCCACTGCACCTCAGTCCACCCCCCGTAGGTCTCCACGTACCGGCGGCGTTGTGCCCGTTGGTCAGGCGTCAGACGGGGAGCTTTCTTGAGGACGCGGCCGTGCCGACGTGTGGACTCACAAGCCCGCCGCTCCACCACCGTCGAGGTGGAGATCACCTGATGGGTCGTCCGCTCGTGCTGCTCGGCGATCTCCCTCGCCGAGACGAACTGATTGAAGAGCGCCGTCCGCAGTATGCGCCTGTCCTCCTGGGGGGTGGTGCATCGCGGGCGACCCTGTCCAGGACGGCTACCGGGGCGGACTCCATCCACTCCGCACGTCACAGACGCGTCACCGGTCGTCACGCACGCGTCACGGGCACGACACGAAAGTGTTCCACTAAAAATGCGCGAGTGATATGTCTGATAAATAAATAGCGAGATTTTTTTTCGTTGCCCCATTTAAGTGACACTTTAGGAACCTGCTACATGACTCTAATTGAGTGAGATTAAGGATAACTAGGAGTACGTGCGGCAGGCACGTAGTTGCTGAGCGAAGTCAGTGTTAAAACAAAAGGACGGTTTCAACCCTTCCGCCGTGTAGATAGGCAACCTACATTATGCCCGTCAGCATGATGTAATTGAGGATTCCGGGGGGGCGGGGATGAAGGAGGAGACGGGCAGGAGAGGTGGTGGAGGGACAACACTGGACAACACGCCAACAATTACCGTTCGTACTCAACCGAGAGAAGGGAGCATTCCCTCTCAGATATCCTGAAGTAGAAAGTCCCGGACACCCAATGTGATTGACACCAGAGGTGCACGTCGCCGTGGCCTCCAAAGTGCGGTTGTCCTGTGCGGTGACCTCGTGCCCCTCCTGTTCCCGAGGGGGGGAGGGCGCCATAGACGCGGGACGGTGACACCCTTCCCGAATCCAGAACGACATTATGAGTGTGACGCCGTTGTGGCAGGGGCATGCTGAGCATCCCCTCTGAGCTGTCCCCAGGTCGAAAGTCTCAGACACCCTATGGGGTCGACGCCTGAGGCGCAATGGCCTCCAAAATGTGGTTATCCTGCGCGGGGACCTAGAGCACACTTCCAGAACCTCCCCCCCCCCCCACCACCACTTTTCCCCTCCCCAGCCGGAGGTAAGATAAGTGCCAATAAGTATCATTTACATGATGAATATAAGAATGCAACTGCATGATATGCTGTCCGCCCCCACCCCCACCTCCCCCTTCCTATCCTTCTGAACCAAGTTTGTCTTCACACCAAGTTACTAGTATCAATGGTAAGCCAAGCATTGGGTCACTCATTTAAAAAGACATAGTAATGAATGTTGTTACAGAGGCCACTAACATTAAAGGCAATTAAGACATTCACAATGACTCATGACCTTTAAATGATGAGGCGAATCTATTTTGAAATGATTTATAGCTATTTGAAATAGAATTGAAACACTCCAAAACCTCTGTAGCATTTTAATGATTATATGACTTTATTTTGATAATATTTCAATGTTTTAGAAAGACTGATTTAGTGTAAACACTCTCAGCATAATTGATATATTACAAGTACCGTTTCCCACCTAAATCCAATCAACAGTATCGCCTTTTTAGTTTGTGGAGGTCAAATCTCTTTAAACTAATCATTTTTTTAAAAGCAATTAACTCCGTATCATTACTTTTATAGAGCAGCTTTTTTCTCATTCAAATTCATAGCCAAAACGGATCAAGCAGTATGTTTGGTTTAATACATAAGATAGCTTGATCAGAAATCGTATCACTGGGAGAACAGCAAAGGTTCAGAACCAAATTTATCTGAGTAATACCCATACTATTTTCTTTTTCTTGTTGGGTTTAAAGGTTATAAGATTTTAATACTTTCACCACACTTTGATGTGTCTTCTTTAGTAGAATGAGACTCCAACTGTTTCTATTTAGTTTTTATAAATTAATAACCTTTTTTTTAATAACAAATGTCTTTTATCTCATGTCTAAAAGAAGCACAGTTCTACTACAGCATCAGTACCGTATTGAGGAAACCGTTTGGCTGGTAATTTGTGGCGGCTCATTAAGAAATAACAACACTTGGGTACCGAGCAAAGGTTCAAACAAAATTTAACCAAATATAAGGAAATAATTTCACAGTTAGTAACTTTCACTTGTCAGATCAAGATGTTATGTGATTTTAATACTCAAACCAAACTCTGCTGTCTCCCAGACAGAACTGTATGATGCTCTATTGTAAGCAACATTGTTTAGGTTGTTAGGTTATGTCACTCACCCAAATAATAAGTTCGGAAGTAAGTTGAAGCGATCCTGGCTGTCATTTCAGCAATCCTTGACGTTCGTTTCACAAATCCAGTACAATCAGAGGTATTTTTTATAAGAACTTGAGGCACTTACCCTCCCCACCCCACCCCTCAGACTTGAACACACGACAAATCACTCGTACACACACTTCTACAAAATGACGACACTTGAAACTTCGTGAGACGACTACCACCACTCTAAAAACTATTTGAGACAGCATATTTCGTCGAACTGACACTTAAATTTCTAATTTTGATGTTGTAAACAATCGAGGTGGACACCGGGCTTGGCTAGGCCGTCGTGACGTACACACACTGCCGCTAGGTGGCGCTACACTACCACTACCACTCAACTCCTTTCGTTGCCAACCTCTCCGGAGTGAAGTTTACATTAAACGTTTCAATATTTCAAACTCCATTTAGAGGAAAAGTCTGGACAAATATTATAGCGCTGAAATTAGTAAATTACGGAACACTACCGCTTTTTACGATTACTTCTGTACTTTAAGAGGAGAACCGGCTAGGACAGACGAACAGACAGACAGACTCACGACCAAGTACACTTCTGATCCCCTGCAGGAGTAAGCTTCGCTTCGCTCAGCGAAAATCCTGACTCAAGATGTGCGAGGTTTCCCAATCCTCGTTCAAACAGGGCGAGATTTTTTGATTTATTGCTCTATTCAAGCAAGGAAACCACACCTCTCTGTCAAAGAGAGAGGGAAAATATCTCGCCCTCCTGAGGGCGCGGATCCTCGCTCTGGTATTTACAGTGTCAGCAGAGTTAAAATTTTTGCAATGATTTTTATGAAATTTGATCTGGCCCCTGGCCGCAGACGTAGGAGCTCACGCCCGGTCAAAGGAGCAGACATGGCTCCAAGTGTTTACCTGCGTAGTTTCAACGAAATCCGCGATTCATTCGACAATCTGACTTTTGGGATGTTCCCGAAGAACTTGTCGTGCAACGAGGAGAGCTGTTCGGTACGGAAAGTGTGCAATTTTCTTCCGCTTTTCATTGTTGTTTCGTTTCTGTGGTTTCGATTGAATCCCTTGAGTGGGCCCGGCCCGCGCCGTTGTGCTTTCACATTGGCGAGTTTTGAGAGTGGGCTGATCATTTTTGAAACGGATTTTGGTTGTGTCGGTCCTTGTCTGTAATTTTCGAACCGCAAAGTCGACTGAGCCTACCGTAGCGGGCGTACCGTGCTTCGCCGGCGCACCGGGCTCGGGCCCCGTGTTGGCTTCGCCGGCTGCTATCGAAACACAAACACACATTCTTCTGGTGTTGTTTTGAATTTTCGAACGCAGTTTGAAATCCTTTTGTTTACGCAGATGCCAGACCTTACTGAGGTCCAGGTTGCGCAGGCCGTGGCGCTCGTCGCCGAGGGCGCAAGGTGAATTTTGTCCCCTCCTCTGACATTTTTGGAGGGTTTAGGGAAAAAACATGATTTGGGGTATGAGACTTTAGTGGCTGGACACCCTCTGGAGGGTGCTACGGACATTCCGACTCGGGACATATCCGGGGCACGTCCCGCTACACCGCCGAACCCCTAAAATAATTCCGAAAAAAATACACCTAATTAGGGAAGGTTTTTTTTTCTGGCTCCAGAACGGTACGTCCTACGGGGTTAACGCCGGTCTCAATCGAAAGAGGGGACCACATTGAGTCGACCATGCAAATTTTAAGCCCCTGTGACACCTGGAAGGACATTTTAACAACGGCCAAAGTGTCAAAAAAAAAGGCGTCTCTCTATACTAGGTAGATGTACAACATTGTGCGAAACACCTACGCTGCGACGCGCCTGCGTATACATCTACCTAGGCCTGCGGCGCTACACAAGCGGAAGCACAAGCTACAAAACCAGAAACCCAGTCCAAAAATCCCATGAGTCACATGGAACTCCATGAGTCTCGTTCCATGGCAACGTCGCCTATTTCAATGAGGGCGTCCTCCAGGGAAAGGGTCATCATAGAAATACATTCTCCATGGGAATGGCCATTAGGCCACGCCGCTAGTATAAGAAATATTTTGAGGTTCAGGTGTTAAACAAAAGATCTCACGTAGGAATGGGCCTGTGCGAAGTAGCGGGTCGATCGGATAACGTTTGCTGCTCTCTCAAAGCCCTTTTCGGTCCAACCTCGCACGGCAGACAACGTGCTGTGCCATGGTTTTGGGCTTGCATTGTGCGCAAGACAGGTTCTATTGAGTTGCCGAGTAGAGCGACTGAATCTGTTTCGGACCAGATTTTGGTTTTCCGTCGCTCTGCTAAAGGATGCTGGTTCCAGGAGATTCTCAAAGCAGGCTCATACCCATGAAAAATATATTAATTTATCGGAAATTTGTAGGTAATAAACAGTTAATGTAGCCTTAATAAATTTAAATTAAGCCAATTTAAATGATTTAAATAAACTCATATAAAATTTAACTAACTTGTTAATTTAATTTTATTAAATTTAAAGTCATAAAGAAAAATGTGATCGGTCCGTGGTTTGAACCAACGACCTTCTAGTTACTGGCCTGGTCCCTTACCCACTACACCACCGCACCTCTTGGGGAGAGGAAGGCCGCATAAGGAAGACTATCTACGGTCTATAGCTTTATACAATACGTAGGCTGTACTGGCGTATGTTCAATCCGTGCGAGATATTTTGTTTAAAGGTACCCATGATTGACTCTTACGACGACCTTCAGGTACCAGCACACTACTTAAAGTACCGAGTTTTATTTGAACGTTTAACGGGGAAGTACCCTTAAAGCTGTTAATAAACAGTTAATTTATTGAAATTAACTTAGGATGAAACAGAAATTAATAATTAACTAAGCCAGAAAAATTTATTAACGATAAATTACCTTTTAACATAATTAAATATAATCCTTTATTTACCATGTTTCTTTATCAACACTTATTAAAGAGAAATTTAAAGTAATTTGCGTTGTTTATAAACTTTAATTTGTTTATATTAAAGTCTTCCGTTAAATTGAAGACTTATTTAAGAGTAATTTGTTTAAATAAAGTCTTATTTGTTTAAATTTATTCATTTTACGTGGGTAGTAGCCTTTTTCTTCTTGACAATGTGCAAATTTTTCGGAAGCCGTAGCTGCAACCCGACGGGTCCAAGTAACGTCGTCCGATCTCGTAGCGACGGTCCAACGTTGTTCGATCTCGCCAGGACGCTTCAACGTTGTTCGATTCTCGGCGCAGCAGATTTCAACAATGTTTGACGTTAAATATAATCAGGGTTTCAGCTTTTCGAAAAAGTAAAAAATGGACATTATTATTCAAAGTCTGAAGAATAAAGTCCATTTTTTTACTTTTTCGAAAAGCTGAAACCCTGATTTTATATTTAACGTCAAACATTGTCGGAAATCTGCCGCGCCGAGATCGAACAACGTTGAAGCGTCCTGGCGAGATCGAACAACGTTGAACCGTCGCTACGAGATCGGACGACGTTACTTGGACCCGTCGAACCGTTCCTGAGATATGGTAGACGGGCGGAAGACGTGATTTTGATCCGAAACAGGACATATAAACCTAATTCGGATCAGCAAAAATTAGTTCACTGACAAATCCATACCACTTGTCTGATAAATCATTCCATACCAGCTTTTCATACTTTTAGTACCCCTGAGATTTCACTGTTGCGTGTTTCTTTGAAAAATGCGAAAGAGAGTTGCGAGTTTGCCTGCCCCATTCGCCGTCAGGCGCCGTGGCACCTGCAGCGCTTGGGGGTATGCAATCTCGCAACACTGTTACGCATCCGAAGAAACACCTGAAACAGCCTTTCTCAGGGGACTCATTTTCCATTGGTACGTCATGGAAAACCACATCTTACTACGGAACCCCATGGAACACATCTGTCATGGGACTTATTTCTGCACGGGACCAACCCTGCATGGAACTCATTTTTCCATGAGACAAACCCCCGATGGAACTCCATTTCCCATGGACCACCCCCAATGGAATTCAATTTTCCACGGGAGCAACCCCAATGGAAATCAATTTTCCATGGACAAACCCAATGGAATTTAATTTTCCATGGGACAAAAGACCCATGGAAAAACGGCAATAAATACATGCAAACTGTCTTTCCATAGAGGATGGTGCGTTCCATTACATTCCATGATGTCCCATGGCTCATGGAAACCTTCATGGGATTTTGGGACTGGGCACCCATAAAGAGGTGAGACCGGTTTCTATCGCCCAAAAAGAGGTCAGACAATTTAAGGCGCTACAAACTGGAACAGGCTAGAATGTCCACAGGAAAATAGTCCCCACGACAATTCGTCCCCCCTTTTTTTGTCCCATGGCAGTTTGCCCCAAATTCTAATGTCCCCACACAAGTGTCCTGTGTACTCTCCAAAATAGCGTTTTATTTGATTTTATTTTTAACAAGCCGACAGTGTGACCACAAGCCCTCAAATACCAATCCGACGCCCGCCTGCGTTGAATGCTTCGTACTCCGATGCTTGGTTCATGAGCCGCTGGTTGATGCGCTGGTACTTTCGACGCTGCGGCTGCTTCACCTTCTTCCCTAGTCCGAGCTCGGTGATCATCACAGCTGTATCTACCTGCTCCTTCTTGAACTCTTGGATCAGGCTGTACACCGCGGGATGACTTTTGCCGACCATAGTCTAAAACAAACAAAAAAAGCACCATCTGCCTTTATCCTCCTGCCTGCAGTCATACCAATCTGCTTTTGTTCCCTTCAGTCATACCAACCTGGAATCTGAGGTGCCATGCTTCCAGCGTGTTGTTGGTCCGGGGTTCGTTCCGCAAGGCCGCTTCATGCTGGTTCCACAGGTGAGGGGGGTAGCGAGGTGGTACTGCTCTACGGCCAGCCTGTGCCCGCTTCCCCGACACATACGTCTCTTGGAAGTACTTTGCAAAAGGCTTCATGGCGTTAGGGATGTCCACTCGCGCTTCTTGGAAGCTGGCCACGACGTCCTCCGTCGGCACGAACGCACAGCCTACTATTGTTCTGAAGGTGTCCCTCACCGCAGTGTTCTCCTCGTCCCGGTATGCAACCTGCAGGCCAAGCTCTTGAATCTTCCTGAACGCTGATTGCCGTAGGTGGAAGAGACACAATTTGATGTCAGCGTTCGGAAAAGCCAGCTTTGCTGCATTGATCAGTCCTTTCTCAAAATCCATGATGACGAGCCGGGGACTTGGACGACGCATCCGGAACTCTTCACATTTCCTGAGGATAGCTGACAGGACTCTGGTGTACGTTATTCCTGATTTGTCAGGTAGCAAGGCGTACACCAAAGGAAGAGTTTCATTGCTCACTTCACCATGAATTGTCAAAATCTGAGCAAAGATGTCAGGGGCTGAATCAAACGTGCCGTCTAGCTGCAAAGTTGCTGATCTCGAGAGTAACTTGAGATCAGCCTTTGCAGCGAAGATTAAAATTCGCTTCGGTCGACGGTTTTCTTCTTCCCCATCACTGTCTTCGTCGTCGTCGTCAAAAGAGTCGTACATTTGATTAATAGTGTAGTAACAAAAGTGTTTGCTAAACCAGCTTACCCCTTTTTTGCGTGTGCGTGCATTTGGGCTGCCTAGTTGGCAGGCGAAAATACAGGCCTGGTGCGATTTTTTTTATTAACACCCAACCTGAGTGAGTGTAAGTGGCACACGTTACGACGTTGGTAAGGGTGTAGTTTGGCAAATCTAACAACACCTTAACCGCAATTAATTGCCATCTCGAGTTATGTGTTTCGGGACACTCCAAAGAGTTTACGGTGAATTTCGCTGTAAGCTACGGTGAACGCTGCAGCAGTGTAGCTTGCGGTGAATTTTCACCGTAAGCTACGGTCACTGTCAAAAATTCCGTAGCATACTACGGAAGTGGTAACGGAGAGCACCGAAGTATTTTTACGGAGTGGTCCGCAACTCCAAAATACGGCAAATCCCGTAGTCGTATAAATACAGCCGCTTCTGTACCTGTTAAGTACAGGAGACTAAGGGGCTGCGTAAAACCATGTGATTGAAGGTGCCAAAGTGATTTTTTTTTCGACTTGATCTTCCGGGTCCAAAAACGCCTTGAGAATCCGAAAAAACGGCAAAAACAGTGAACGATAGGCAACCCGCTGTACACTGATAGGAGGGCTCTGTATGGACGTCACGGTCACTAAAGGTAAGTTATGACATCATACCAGAGCCACCGGGAGCTGTTCGCGAGGGCGGAGTCTTGATATAAGTAAAATAATGCGAAAAATGGTCAAGTTTTGCTCTCGGTTTTGCTATACTGTGACTTTTGGCTTTTTATATATAAAGCCGTATTTAAACAACGCCTTTTTCACAACCGAAAATTTGTATGTGCGAAAAAGTGGCCTAAGCCCATGAGGAACACAATGCACTTTGAATAATTCGAATCGGTTAACATTAAGGTGCCTTCCTTGGAAGGCACACTGCGAATCCAAGTGTTGAACATTCATACGCAAGGTTGCGTGGAACAAAGTGTTCCACGCAAAGAAGGGTAGAACACGGCAGGTCCACGCAAAGAAGCGTGGAACACGGCAGGTCCACGCTTAGAGGCGTGGAACACGGCAGGTCCACGCATTGAGGCGTGGAACACAAAATGTTCACCCCAAAGAGGCGTGCACTTAGTATGTCTTAACATAAGTCGAATTGCACGCATGGAAGCGTAGAACATTTTGTGTTCCACGTTTCCATGCGTGGACCTGCCGTGTTCCACGCCTCTATGCGTGGACCTGCCGTGTTCCACGCTTCTTTGCGTGGAACACTTTGTTCCACGCAACCTTGCGTATGAATGTTCCACACTTGGATTCGCAGTGTGCACAGTTTTAGTCGGAAACACACAAATCTACGCTATCGCAGATATGGTGTTCAAATAGCTACGGAATGGTTCTGAGAATGACTTTTCAATGGAAAGTCAAAGTCATGATTAGGTGTCACAAAGTTTATTTCGAATTGTAAATGTTACCCCTTGCTTACCCTCCGGGGGAGAGAAAAGGCCGAAATAACCCATTCGAGGAAAAACGTTGTTTTATTTGTGCAACCCCTGGCTAAGGCGCGTATGAACAATCTGAGGGTCGATTTTACCAGGAGCCGCTCCGGGTAATTCAGAAATGGTGGTAAAATCAGTCTCCGGGTGCAAAAAGTATTCATATCGAGGTATTTTTAAAGAAATTCGCCCCAAATCTCTCGAAACCAATATTTCTTTTCGGAAAGTGTTGGGAATCAATTCTGACTCAATTTACCGTCATTTCTGCATAATTCGGAGTGGCCTATGGTGAAATGACTTCAGTACTCAGACTTAGTACAGTACTGAAGAAATGGCTACACTACTCCATTCGTAGTGCTTTTGGGTTAAAGGTCACTTCCGAACGCCCTGAGCCACCTACGCTCGGCCAAAGTGTGTTTTTTGGAATGGTCACAATATGTGTACCCCTAGGACAGGGGTCTCAAACTCGAGCTCTGCGCCAAGCCGCGGTTGGGTAGGCCGCCTGCGATACTCCCCCACTACTCCGAGTAGCGAAGGCTCGGCTAGGCTCGGCTGTCTCCCCGCCACTCCCCGCCACTTCATCGAGTCTCTTCGAGCCGGCTTCGGGTGTCTCAGCCCGAGCCCGCCGAGCCGCGTGCGTCCCGAAGTGGCTCCCGGCGAGCCTCGGCTCGAGCCGAACGCACCAGGGACGCGGCTCGCCGAGAGCCGCGTCCACCGGCTGGCGAGCCGCGGGTGGCTCGAGAGCCGCGAGTTTGAGACCCCTGCCCTAGGAGGTGGGCAATCTGCGCTCGATGGTCGCATTTAGTCGTTGAGGCTTTCAGTTGTTAGGGGCATCCTATCACACTCAAAATGCTGCTTAGTAGTCACAGTAGCGGCCTGCAGAACAAGAAAACCGTACAAAACGTGTCCAAAAGGGCCGAAAAGGCGCATTTATTCGCCCCTACAGGGTAGGCAAAGTCGTAGGTACTCTAGGTAAAAAATGTTTCTTGTTTCCTCTTCCATAACGAAGAGATCTGCGTCTTGGTTTTTAAAATCGCTCGGTAGATACTAACTTGGCGATTTTTTGAAGTTAAGCTACACTGCCAAAACCTAAATGAACTTGGCGGAGGTGTTTAAAATCATTATATCGGAAAACCCCAAAACAGGTATTCGCTTTTCTTCGACGTAGAATCCGAATCCGGGTGGCGTTGGACGATGTGGAAAAGTCGGAAAAATTTTGGTCCACCCTACCGCGTCGCGCACGTTTTGTGCACTCATATGGCACGCAGTGCACGCGCTTTGCACGCGCCGCGCCCGTATCTCGCACAATATGCGCACGTGTCAAGCACGCAAAATGCACAAGTGGCGCACCAGCTCCGCACGAATCCATTTTATGTTTTTTGCGTGAGGTTCGCTAAAACGACTCAAAACGAGTCTTTTCTTATATTTTCAAGTCGCTCCATTCGAATAATGTTGGCTTACATGACCTAAAAAGAGTCCAGCAAATCGCCGAAAAAGCCGTCAAAAGGACTCTAATAGAGCGATTTCGATCCGACTCGCTCTCCGAGGACCGAGAAAATTTGGTACAGAAAAGTCGCTCTTCCAAGAGCGAGAAAGGTAACTCCTCCAGTTACAGTGGAGGTGTTACTTTTCAAAGAAAGTACTGATGGGAATGAAAGTCGAGCTCCGAGTCGAGCACACCGCATTGTTGTACTGACTAGTGTTTTCATCACTCTTGACGATGATTGCTGTGCAAAACACATTCTCCGCATATGTAGGACATTTTGTTATTGTTAATACTCACAACGCTGCAAAAGAAATATGTAAAGCACCGATGACGCAAGAGCAGCGGTGGCCTGGCGTCGAGGAATGCCTTCCACGTCAGTAATTGTTTTCTAACTGCCATCCTGAGGAGACAAAAACCGTTTAAAAGTTTTTGGTATTGTCATGTAGTATACAACACTATGAAACACCTGTACCTTATGATCCTAGACACAAAACACTCGGAAGATCAAGTTTGAGCAGTTTTCAGATGATGTCCATATTCCTGAACTTGACGTGGTAGCCTAGAATGACTGGAAAAGAATTAGATTAACATCGGCACGTTTGGCCACCGTCACTCACAGTTATAATATTCTGAACTGACGATCACATTTTACTTTAACATAAGTCAAATCGAGTACTCGGATCAACATCAACATGGATGTCATTTTCACAATCAGCACCGAGTACCCATCGCGCCTAAATCCTTGCGAACAATTTGTCGGCATTGCGAGGGATTTGACTGCTTCGTTAGCTGAAAAAGAAATTTGTTCGCAATTGCAAGGTATTTTGTTAATAATACAAAGAAAATCGGCGGCAGCTTGTTTGCAATTAAAAAGAAACCACAATGGTTCGCAGAGTTTTGACAGTGGAGAATTCCAGGTCCATTGGACCTGCAAAGCAGCCCGACCCCGATTTTTCGGGTCATGGTAAAATTCCTGAGCAACACTTGCAAAAGTTTAGGAAAAATCAGAATCAAATAATCCGTTTTGTTTTTTTTAAAGTTCTATCCATTTTGCAGTTCTTATGCAGAATATTTCTATCTCCTTCAGTCTTCTTTTGGACCAAACCTAAACTCTTTCTGAATCGGTTTTTAATGCTGATTGCATTGAGCTTCAAGATGATTTTTTTCGGAAACAATTAGGTGCCTAAATCAGGAAAACTCCCTGTTAAAATTCACTAATTCATGATTCACCAAATAATTCGTTAGAGAAAAATGTCGGGATATGACTTGAAGTGAAGCATATCATAGGTGGATTATTCCCTGAGCAGGATGGAATTGCCCAGAAGTTCTTCACCCAATCGATCTCATAATAGTGTGACTCCATGTCAACGGTACACAGAGAAAAATTTTTGGTTGCTGTCATCGAATCTTTGATTACCACCATCAAACTGCTGTTCGATCCGTCTGAATCGTTGTGGGCATCGAACTTTCGATTGCTGTAATCGAAATTTCAGTTCCGGGAACTCAAATTTTGATGCCCCCGACGATTTTGACGGATCGAACAAAATTTGATGACTGCAACCAAAAAATTTTCTCAGTGTACACACCTCAAAAGAGGTTCTCTCCAAAATCGACCATTTCTTTTTTGGTTGGCTCTTCTGTGGTTTCAGAGTCTTCCATGTAAATTGCAGCTCCCTGGGTGCACCTATTCTGGAGATATAAAAAATACCACCGTTTTGGCAATGTGTAGAAATGAGTTATTGGTGAAAGTAGAGAAGGAGTGGAGTCATGGTGGCGACCTGTCACTTGGTATGCAGTCTGTTTGGTAATAGGATTTGATGCCATTTTTTTTTTTTTTTTCCTTGGATCTTTAAAGTGTACTTTTGGAAATATCTCACATGATGTCATAAATTGTTTCGACGCAAAAATTACTGAGTGTAGCTTCATCCTGAAGGACTTATCACACGTAACCTTGTAGTAACAGAGTTATTGGGATTGCAGTTCCCAGCTTAATTAACTTACAGCCTCAGAACTTGTATGACATGAGTAGAAGATAGTTCAGACTGTTCCGAAATGCTACACTAGGTAAGTATAGACCATTTGCACTAAAATTTAATTCCATTAAAAGTTTCTAGCCATTCCCTGAAATAATAGTCTAGTATTCAAGGTGCAAGCGTAATGTTATCAAATTACGGTATTACTGCTCATCCCAAACAGCTCTCCGCTTGGTTGACTATCTCACTCTGTGTTCTCAGACTACTAAGGGACTCAATAAGATTTTCATACTACGTTATCTTTTAAGGGTCATGTCATACAAGTTCTGAGGCTGTAAGTTAAATATGCTGGGAAACGTTATTAAAATTCAATTTTCAGTATTGGAGGTTTTAATGTTATGTACACCAGTTGATTCACACAACCATACACACACAGAAGTGTTCACACCCACGCGCTTCCCTCAAGTGGCGTCCTCTCGCACGGCATCATGGGAGGGAATGCCAAAGTTTCTGATTGGCTGTTGTACTGTATTCCTTATTCCTATTCACGCCTATTCACTGTTAGAAATTTTGTCGTAAATTAACGACAACTGAGTCGCTAAGTTTCATAGCGACACAAATCATTGAAGAACGACAACTTCATCAATTGGTTAGTCGTAAACTTGATCAATAATCATAGGAATACGACAAAATGTTAACGACAAAGTCGTTCTTATAAAAGGTCGTTTCAATACGAATAGTTGTAAGTCAGCGAGATAAGTTGTTAAGGAACGAGTATAACTCGTGCAAAAACGAAAACAAGCTCTATGCCGGATCCACCATGATCTGCCACTAAAGGGTTCTCAAAAAAATCAATACGATTGAAATGTTTTGACAAATAGTCGTTGCAGAATGATATGTTGTCAGATAACGAGTACAGAGTCGTTTCAGAACGAAGAGTTTTAAGCCATCATGACCTGACAGAAGTGGATCCCTAAGAGGGGAAACTTCTCAAT
This sequence comes from Frankliniella intonsa, assembly GCA_033675135.1. Classification (NCBI taxonomy): domain Eukaryota; kingdom Metazoa; phylum Arthropoda; class Insecta; order Thysanoptera; family Thripidae; genus Frankliniella; species Frankliniella intonsa. The sequence continues at coordinate 2,126,127 of JAWJED010000046.1, read as the reverse complement.
CGTTCAGAAAATTGATCGTTTCTAAACGACATAGTTGTCAGATTACGACAAAATCGTTAAAAAACAGAAAAAATTAAAAGATCTAGGGCTCAAGACAGGTACTCTTAAAGAGAGAGGAGCTGATAAATCAAGGGTGGCTAGTCAGCAAGAGCAAATCTGGTCACATTATTGTGTTGGTTGTGTGTTTTGAATGGCTCCTGCTGTTGATTTATCACACTCTATCAATACAAATGTGTACATTGTATACTTTAAGTAAAGTATACATGGCATGCATACTTTAATAGTGTGTTCATACCATGTATGCATTTATATTTTATACATGCACATGTGTACATTTATAAATGCATTTTATTTAAAGTGTACAATTACACATTTGTATTGACAGCACAAACCATCTCTTACCTCAGCTCACATGACTCAAAGTTTTGAAGTATCCAAGTAAATTGAAGACAACAGGTTAGGGGCGTTGAGGCTCACACTCGAATCCCTTTTGTAGTTGTGGGTAGGGCTGTTCTCAAGGGTATCCATTTGTCTAGGTAAGATGTATTTATTGTGGTGCACTTGAAGCGCCTGTTGCGCCATCTTGATGATACTAGAAGCCTAGGCTGGCCTAGGCCTGGAGCCGGTTGATTCTTGTTCTTGCAGTAAAACGCGATGACGCGCCCCGGGGCGGTAGGTGGAGAACGAGTTCGTACACTGTAAAATTTCACTCTTCAATTACAGAGCCGTGCTTTAAAACACAGTCAGAAATGATTCTACAAACGCGCGTCGTCACACGGCTCTCACGGCAGCAAACACAAAGTGAATCTGTACACAAGTGCACATCACTGCCAATAGCACAGCAGTGGGTGGGGTGGGGGTGGATCCCTCCGCCCACTCCGCCCTCCGCCCCCCGCCTCACCCACGGGCTGCCTGGTTGTTGTTTACGTCTCGAAAGCCGCAGGCTCGAGGGGTGAGTTTCTTCCACATTTCTTCAGTATTTTATCCTGTGTGATATGCTTTTCACTTTGGCTGTGGTTAGACTTTCTCCCCCTCGTTTCTGCACGCTAAAACTAGTCTACTTGCACCGTTCGTTTCGTTCTACTTTATGCAATCTGCGTTTTCTGTCTGCTTACATTTAACCTCGCTATTGTTTTGGTGCTTCGTCTCACTGATTTTTAGATTGTAGCACTGTCTGTAACGCTTGCTGCCTCGATCTGATGTGTCCTTGGTCTGTGTTTCAGGTGTCAAAGGTACTAGCTGGAGCTGCCAATCGCATAAGGAGCTGGGACTTTAAACTGGCCTTCAAGCAGACAGTGTTGTTAAAGGATGCAGTAGAGGACCTATTGGAACCCACTGGGCACCTGTTGCCATCATCTAAAAGGTAATGTCATGGATAAGAACCTCCACACTAACGTAAGCCCAAGTCAGGTTCTCTCGATAAACTGGTTGGCAGTCTGAGTATTCTTTGCCAAACCTTCGTGTGCCAGGGATTACTAGTTTGTTATGTGTATGCAGAATTACTGAATTACTGAATTACTGTCAAGCACTGCTTATGATGCATTGACCTGTCTCTCCTTTCCTACCAGATCCTTCAAACCTCTCTATTTATTTTAAACATTTTAATGTTATTTTACTTGTATCCCTTTCCCCTGCCCTTAAATATATAATTATTTTTTTTTAAATATATAATGGCAAGGCTTGTTTTGTACTTGAGAGAGACAATTTTCACAACAGCAGCATAATAATGTGACTAGAAAGAAAGATGCTGTAACATATAAGTGATAGTATTAAATACAGTGGAAAACGCATTGTAGGGATGATACATACATGCAATATTTAGTGAAAGAGAAAGGAAATACATTGCAAGGTGCTTAACAAAATGTGTTGAAGGAAAATTTAGAGGGGGAGAGAGACTTGTGATTAGAGAAAGCAGTTTGTGCATATGTACTCTTCTCACCTGCTGTGAATATTATTTTTTATGAGTGTCATCTCTCCAATGATAGCGGACAGTTTGTTGTAGATCTTTGAACCCTGGTTCATGATACTACAAAGCCCATACTTAGTTGGTTGGTTTACTACTTTCTGTACAAAGTCTTTTTCTTTTACAGGAAGGTCTTGCATGTTTGATCCTGGCTGATGAAATTACTCAAGATTCTCTTCGCCTGTGTTTTTGATTGAATCTAAGCAGTCACTCCTATGGCCTGAGAAGTGAGAAGACAAGAAAAGAGTGGTGTTTTTTTTTTTTTCTTGGTTTCTTTTAGTAATAGCATTGTATTTTCTAAGTGTATAAAAAAACCAGCTTTGTTTTGTATATATTTTTCTTGTACTTTAAAATGTCTTGCTAATAAACTTATTGACTTGTAGCTGTACATTATGAGTAACATTTAGTATCCACTCAACCAAAACAAGTATGCTGGAATATATTAGACAATTATTTGACAGAAGGGAGGGTTGTGAGAATGCTTTCAACAAATGATTTTGTACAAGATTCAGGTTCATCTTTTATAATAATTTTTTTATTATTTTGGAAGTTATTGACTATTTAAAAGCAAGCCACTAATTTACATGGTACTTAAGAGAGAAAGACTGCCTGCTATTGTGGATATAGACAGGTTGGCGAACTGGGTGTTGTAGATCTGATACTGAGATCCATGTATATTGTCCACTACAATGTGAAGGTAAATAATATATACCTTCCTCTTGATTTTTGAGGGCTACAACAATTTCAAGAACAAAGGACAGTGAATTACATTTGGTAGCCATTGCTTTAATGAAGCCTACTTTCAGAGATCCCTCCTCAGATGACAGCAACAGAAGGTCATTGATGTTGTAAGTAAGTCCGTTGAAGAGAACACCTTGGCAAAACCGCCAATCATTTGTTATGTTTTGTTCTTCCAGCACTTGTAGGATCTCAGCAGGAAAATCCCATTGATCTAGATGTTTGGATTGGATTTCCATGCAACGCTTAGAAAATAGGGGCCCAGATTTAGTCAAAGAGCAGAAATATAGTTGATTTCTAACAGCACAGGTGTGTTCAGGATTTATGTAATTCTTGCACATTCTCATGACTTGCTTGAAGAATTTGTGCCTCTGTTCATACGATAAGGTCCAGAAATACAGGAGGGCACCATATTTTAAAGTTAAGTGGGTAAGGTGGGCCATGTAGTGGTGTTTTGGGGTAATTCGGAACTTTTTGGAAGTTAGCACTAAAGCTCTCAGTTCAAAGTATTCCGGCAGTAAAACATCTTGAACGTAGGGAAGATCACTTTTTTTCAGAGACGGGGCACAGAAGAATTCACACAGCTCTTTGAGTTTTAGGTAAAGCAGCCAACCACGGTCTTCATAATCTTGAATTAGGTCACCTATAATGAAAGGAAAAAGCCTGAGCATAGTCCAATTCTGCACAGCATGGCCTCCAAGCTTTGCTTTTTTTTCTGGTACAAAAGCAGGCTTATTAGGACTATCACCACTTTTACATTGAAAAGCTTTGATCCTACGATTCAACAGCTGGTAGGTAAAAAACTTTTTGCGAACAAAATGAGCTATTATGCCAGCCATGTCTCTTGAAATGACCCCTTCAAATAGGTCATGAGCCAAATCTGGAACCAAATGGCTAACAGCATGAAAATGTTGTAAACTGTTGAAGATTGAGTTTTCCTTGATACCTTTACAGTGCACAGTATCGGGTGACAATTTTACTTCCCGAACACATTCATCATAATGCTCAACAGTGCGTGGTGCTTCAATATGGGTAGGGTTGGCTCTGAAGTGATTCTTCGTTATCGGACAATAGCGACAGAAGTATTTGCCTGAAAAGGATTCAATGAAGCCGCCAACTGTATGTTGACCCAGGTTATCGCCCAACATGTACTGGACCATAACTTTAATCTTCTCAACACCTTTGTAGAGTAGTCCATCAGTTTCAAGCTTCTTGAATTCTTCAACAATTTTCTTAAAGCATCTTTCTGCCCCAACCTTCTTGAAAACTGATTCCCTGATTAGTAAGGCTACATACTTTGTATCAACCATGGATCGGATATATGGTTCATAGTTAGCAATAGTGAAATACATGGCAAGCATTTTGAACTTGTTCTTGGCTGACCCCAAAGCATTCATGACGGCATTAACAGTATCCTGGTAAACAAACAACTGAATCTCTCTGGGAGGATGATTTTCACTTAAAAACTGGCTTCCAGATTTATAATCAGATATAATATTGCTATCCTGTGGCTGCTGAGAAAAAGAAGCATCAATCTGTTCTTGAACTGACGAATCTTGAAGTAATTTCTGGAGAGTAACTGTTGGTGATATGTATTGATACTTTTCATCAGATGTGACATCATCTTCATTAAGGTTCACTTCAACTGGAGGTATGTAATTAAAGTTGACAGCAAAATATTTTTTTCTTAGAAAATCACTGGTGAGAGAAGGACCGGGAATATTCTTGTGATGAGTTACATACAAGGGATCAGCAAGCTTAATATCAAGACAAATAGCTTTAATTTTATCTTCTTCTATCCCAAGTTTCTTCAAACCACTATTTAAAATTACATTTAGTCTCCCCTGTACAACATCAGAAAGGAAAGTGATATCATCACAAATCTTCTGTATTAATGTGGCTGGAAGCAAGTCAATTGCATACATGTTTAAGTAAAAGCTTGCAATTGTATCATAGATAAGCTCATCATTAAGCAAATCAGAGTCAAAGTTTTCATCAAAATTGGGAAATTCCTCTGATTCATATGTATCTTCATTGTACACATTTTCTGCAGAGTCAAAGTCTTCAGAAGCAAGACTATCAACAACCATGGGAGCATCCACTTTAGGGCGTTGCTTTGAACAACCTTCTGCTGCCCAATGTTTGTGGTATTGACTCAAATGAACACGGAAAGTAGAAGTTTTCACAAAATTTTTGGAGAAAGAACATCCAGTAATTGGGCAGGCCACAGGAATATTGGCACAGATATGTTGACACAAATGTTGTACAAATTCCCACAAAGAGGTCGTGGAATATGGACACATGCCTTGGTTATTGATTGCAGGGTAAGGGCATGAAATTTTCTCAGTTGCAGCAGGGTCTTGATGCCTGATCTTTCGATGAAATTTGGACACATGAAAATTTAGACTTCCATAGGAGGTAGTGGAAAAGTTACAATCCTCCACTGGGCATGAGAATTCAAAATTCCTGTTGAGGGCATGCATCTGCTGATGGCGTACGCTGCTTGCAATGGTTTCTGGAATCTTTGCACACAGCTTGCATGGGAAAGGGCCAGGATTCACTTCAACTCCACCAATGATAAGGAGGACACTGACCACTGCACCAGCACAGAGAAACATTAGGAGAGTGGAAAGGTGAACATCATCTTGAACATATGGTGACAAAGTGCTATTTCTTGTTCTCCCAAAAGAACCAATGCGCACCCTCCACTGCTCCACAGAGATACCCATGATAATTAATCTGCAAGATAAAGTAACAAATGACAAATGACAAATACAGAAGCAATACTAACAAAAATAAAATTTGGACATAAATTTTATGGTAATACAATACCTTCAAAGAGAAAACAGAAAGTAGGAAAAGGAATTCAATTGTAATGTTTCTACAAATGTTTATAACAGTGCACACAACCTCTGTTTTGGGGACCTTAAATCAAACATCAACAATATTACACAACAATTAAAAAATTTAAAAGAACAATAAAGTGATTGAAAATATTGTTCTCTCACCTGCTGCAGCTATGAAGAAATGTTTAGCAGTTCTTTGTTTATATCTTTACAAGAATTGACGTTCGACGATTATCACCTCTGCTTATCAAGTCCAATTGAAAAAGTTGAGAAAATGTGCAACACTTTTAAAAATGTAAATAAGAATCTTGAACACTGAAAGGATTTTGTCATTTAAGTTTCCTGCCTTTCTGTCAGAAAGTACAGAATCCTGCTAAGTGAAAATTCCATATATGAAAACACATAATTTCTCAAAGATCCAGCAGCAGGATACAAATATCTTTGTTATTTACCTTCTCTGGCAGAATCTCTAGTTTTTACTGAATATTCATTTTGTTATCATATCATTGTTTTCACAAGGAGCAACAGTTGTCCGAAATTCAAAATGAAAGGCCAGCAAAATAACAATGAATACATGTACTTTCGTGTCCAAAGTGTGGGTGCTGCCCTGCTGAGATGTTTGACTGTCCGAACCGTGATTAGAGGTTGGCGTGTGTTCGGGTTTGCCAACACTTAAAAGCTACTACACAAAAATTATAGATTTATTTAAAAAAAGTGTGTTTTAACTTAAGTGAGCAAATCATGTCAAGCAAAACAATGGAAACATTAACTATCAATTCAATGTTATTTTTTGTTTCTAATTACGAATTATTTGTCGAGATTTGTTTCTCTTCACGTGCCCAGCCTGAAATTAAGAATAATTGCTAAACTGTGGTCCTCCCCTGTTATATTTTAAGTTAATTCTGACTTAATCATTCGAACTACAACATGAAACTCCGTAAAAGTATGAAATATGGATTCTGCTGTTAACAAGGCTGAGCAAAATTTGAACAGTAAAAAAAAAAATTGTTTTTGAATAATAAGGTTTGAAAAACAGAAAAAAGAAAAAGAAGGCGAAGAATAAGAAAAAAACAGTTGAATAAAAGACAGTTTGGCGGGCCTGGTTCCGCTCGAGACTTCAAACGGTCAACGGTTGTACAGCTCTAGCGATCTTCAGTAAAATCTTATTTGTCCATTACAAGCATAAATCAGACTAATTCCAGGTAAATATTGAAAGTTCTGAGGGATGTAAGATCGATTTTCGTTTACTTTTAACAGCGTATACATCTTACAGTATAAAATGGCAGAGGGGTTCAGGGATGACCTCAAACGCAACATCAATGGTATTTTGCCACATCTTTCGGAGGAAAAGACAGACAATCTAATTGACTTTCTTCTCGGCAAGGGCGTAAAGAAAGAGCTAGATTTACGACGCATTACAATTCCTGTCTTAGAGGATCATCTTCGTGATTTGATTGACGCGAGCGACCTGTATGATGAGTGGCAGAGACGTTATGGTGACTAGGTTGTTTCTTCTTTTGCTCATTCCTGCTCTTTAGCCTCAACATTGAGTTCTGATCATTTCTTTACAGTACCTGGACCATCCCAAGCAACACCAATGACTACTTCTAATAGCTCAAGGGGTAAAGTTTTCTTCCACTATTCATCCTCAATTTTAAACTAAAAACTTTAACACTTACCATGAAATGTTCTCACAGGACCTCTTCCAACCCAGAACACAGCACAAGCACAATCAACTAATTCGAGTAAGCTTTCCTTCATCGTATTGTTTGTTAAATTTTTTCTTACCCACCCACTCATCACACACATATTTCTTTCCCTCAGGAACTCCACTTACTACCATACAGCAAAATGATGCGTCTGGATCAGGGTCGAGCACTGGAACTGTAACTGGAAGAATTCCACTGGCTGAAAGACTAAGAACGGACCAAATGCCTAAGTATGACAAGACTAGCCATGTCATACCGCTCTCAGTGAAGGAAGCAATTGAGAAAGAACAGCGTGCTCCGTCATCTGGTAGAGTGCAGATGGTTGACCGGATTGTTGACCATTGCAGGCAGACAGTTCCAAATCTTCAAAGAGGAATGTTCAATGTTGTGGCTTTGAGACTTGTTGAGGCATATCCCAAAACATTTAAAGATACAGTTCAGGTGAGTGATCATGGGAGCGACAGTCTCGCAAAACAGATGCGGGACAAGTTCGACAATGACAAAAGGCCCAGGAATGCTGCTTCAACCAAAGAAAAAGAGGCACCTTGTTGCAAAGAAGCATATGGTTGTGCTAAGTGGAATCCACCAATTCCAGAAGGTGAATCTGAAGCTATACAAGAAGATAAAAGATTAGCTTTAAAGACAATTCATAGTTTAAGTCAAAAAGAGTGGGAATGGAAGCTCATCAAGACTAATATGGAGGAGACATATTTCTTGCAAAGAAAAGATATTAATGGAAAGTTAGCTGAAACTGTAGATACAGGTAGCAAGAAAAGGAAAAGGACAGTTGTAGAAGAAGAGGATTTGGATAATGATTCTTCAGAAAAAATATTATCCATCAAGGACCGGTGGCCATTTTTGTTCACTAGCAGGGGCATAAATTACCACTTTAGAATTCTTACTGGTGGTATTGACTTCAGAGACAACTTGTTTCAGTTCATGCAGGAAGAAGGTAATTTATACATTGAGTTTCTGGCAAGCAAAGGACCGGAACTAACTAAGGTCAAAATGGATATGGTGAGAGCAGAACGCAATGGCCAGTCGCCATCTAGCACCAAACTTCCAACAGTTCTCCAAATGCTTGCTAAAGCTTTAAAAGATAATTTTTCTTACTTTGTAAGATATGTTGAGGTAAGCAAATATAAAATGAAAATCTTTAGCTTCAAGAGATTTTAGACATGTAATTGATGACCCAAATATTTCTGACTCCCAGAGCACTACTTCATTTGAAGAGGTTTCAGCAACAGTCAATTTCCCTACTGAGGGGACGCCACTTATCGTTGCAGCAGGTGAAAATTTTTATTCTATTTTCCTTCAATGCATTTGCAGAAGAAATTTGTTTTTATTGGTGAATGTATCTTTTTGTTTGTAGGATCAAATCTGTATGATGCAAAGAAATTTTATCTCTGTATTGACAATTGCCCAGTGACTACTGTGAGCACAGTAAGTGAAGCATACTCCATGTTATTCAGCAGTTACTTTGTGTTCAACATAGAATATGCAACAGCTCTAAGTGGGCTGTTAAATTTTAGCCAAAGGTACATGTTGTTATTAGTTGGTTTCATTTATACCATTTGTAGCTATTTGTGGTAATAATAATGATCTGCAATTCTCTTTCAGAATAATAGCTAAGATAGCTCCTCAAAAAGGAGGCAAAGGAAAGACTGCAGCCATCGACAAGTTAGCAAGAGAACGTGTTTGTAAACTAAACAACAAATATGAAGAATACAAGCAGCATATAGATGCAGTCGAAAACTAAAACCCTTATAAGAAAAGCATTCTTTCAGTAATGGTTACCAAATGTACTACTACCAAACTTTTGTTCTTAAAATTGTTGTAACCCTCAAATATCAAGAGGAAAGTATATATTATTTACATTTATTTTGTAGTGGTCAATATATATGTACCTGCCTAGTCAAACTCTTCCAAAATAATAAAAAAAATAATTATAAAAGATGAACCTGAATCTTGTACAAAATCATTTGTTGAAAGCATTCTCACAACCCTCCCTTCTGTCAAATAATTGTCTAATATATTCCAGCATACTTGTTTTGGTTGAGTGGATACTAAATGTTACTCATAATGTACAGCTACAAGTCAATAAGTTTATTAGCAAGACATTTTAAAGTACAAGAAAAATATATACAAAACAAAGCTGTTTTTTTTTATACACTCAGAAAATACAATGCTATTACTAACAGTCTCAAAAGAAACCAAGAAAAAAAAAGAAAAAAAAACACCACTCTTTTCTTGTCTTCTCACTTCTCAGGCCATAGGAGTGACTGCTTAGATTCAATCAAAAACACGGGCGAAGAGAATCTTGAGTAATTTCATCAGCCAGGATCAAACATGCAAGACCTTCCTGCAAAAGAAAAAGACTTAGTACAGAAAGTAGTAAACCAACCAACTAAGTATGGGCTTTGTAGTATCATGAACCAGGGTTCAAAGATCTACAACAAACTGTCCGCTATCATCGGAAAGATGACACTCATCAAAAATAATATTCACAGCAGGTGAGAAGAGTACATATGCACAAACTGCTTTCTCTAATCACAAGTCTCTCTCCCCCTCTAAATTTTCCTTCAACACATTTTGTTAAGCACCTTGCAATGTATTTCCTTTCTCTTTCACTAAATATTGCATGTATGTATCATCCCTACAATGCGTTTTCCACTGTATTTAATACTATCACTTATATGTTACAGCATCTTTCTTTCTAGTCACATTATTATGCTGCTGTTGTGAAAATTGTCTCTCTCAAGTACAAAACAAGCCTTGCCATTATATATTTAAAAAAAAAAATTATAAATTTAAGGGCAGGGGAAAGGGATACAAGTAAAATAACATTAAAATGTTTAAAATAAATAGAGAGGTTTGAAGGATCTGGTAGGAAAGGAGAGACAGGTCAATGCATCATAAGCAGTGCTTGACAGTAATTCAGTAATTCAGTAATTCTGCATACACATAACAAACTTGTAATCCCTGGCACACGAAGGTTTGGCAAAGAATACTCAGACTGCCAACCAGTTTATCGAGAGAACCTGACTTGGGCTTACGTTAGTGTGGAGGTTCTTATCCATGACATTACCTTTTAGATGATGGCAACAGGTGCCCAGTGGGTTCCAATAGGTCCTCTACTGCATCCTTTAACAACACTATCTGCTTGAAGGCCAGTTTAAAGTCCCAGCTCCTAATGTGATTGGCAGCTCCAGCTAGTACCTTTGACACCTGAAACACAGACCAAGGACACATCAGATCGAGGCAGCAAGCGTTACAGACAGTGCTACAATCTAAAAATCAGTGAGACGAAGCACCAAAACAATAGCGAGGTTAAATGTAAGCAGACAGAAAACGCAGATTGCATAAAGTAGAACGAAACGAACGGTGCAAGTAGACTAGTTTTAGCGTGCAGAAACGAGGGGGAGAAAGTCTAACCACAGCCAAAGTGAAAAGCATATCACACAGGATAAAATACTGAAGAAATGTGGAAGAAACTCACCCCTCGAGCCTGCGGCTTTCGAGACGTAAACAACAACCAGGCAGCCCGTGGGTGAGGCGGGGGGCGGAGGGCGGAGTGGGCGGAGGGATCCACCCCCCACCCCACCCACTGCTGTGCTTATTGGCAGTGATGTGCACTTGTGTACAGATTCACTTTGTGTTTGCTGCCGTGAGAGCCGTGTGACGACGCGCGTTTGTAGAATCATTTCTGACTGTGTTTTAAAGCACGGCTCTGTAATTGAAGAGTGAAATTTTACAGTGTACGAACTCGTTCTCCACCTACCGCCCCGGGGCGCGTCATCGCGTTTTACTGCAAGAACAAGAATCAACCGGCTCCAGGCCTAGGCCAGCCTAGGCTTCTAGTATCAT
>JAWJED010000046.1:2090878-2114504 GCA_033675135.1 Frankliniella intonsa | reverse complement strand
CATTGAATTAATTTTTTTTCTGGTAAGGTTTTAACAGATTGGTATCATAAAGAAAGGGAATGGCTCGGCTATCACACTTTAGCCAAGCCAGAAAAAGAATACTTTTACTTTTTAAGTACAACCTGATCCCAACATCTACCATGAGAATCAAAGGAATTCCTACTTCAAGAATTTCCCGTATTATCTTAATTAAGAGGGGTCATGGAAAGAACAGGTTCTAAAATCACGATCAATTCCTTTTTTCAAAATATCCTGGCGCTGCACGGGCCCTTCCCGCGTGCCACAAATGACCTACGAAAAAGAAAGAATCCTAAAACAAAATGAGAGGTGAAGCTAACCAACTTCTAGGAGAGACATAATTCACTGCAGTACATCTCGGTCGCTACGCCACCCACAGAATTTAAAGAACCTAAAGAGGAGCATGAGTCATATATTCTGCGGAACGCCGTTCTTGCCAAGGTTGTATGTCCTTTTTCAACCTACTCAAGTCCAATCCATTTGGGCCTCTTAAAGGTTCTAACCAAGGAGCACGAGAAGATCCCAAAAACGCATAGTTTCTCCTCCAAAAATTACTTCTCCGGTAGGGGAACGCATTAGATATTTACCTAAACCAGTAGGTCCTTGAGCGGATCCTATATTAGCCCCAAGACGTTGGTCTCGGACACTAAGAAAAGTAAATGCTTGAGCCTGACGAAGCTTCTGGTCCAGTAAGGTCCGTAAAACTCACTAGGATAAGCCGTATTATTGAACACAGACAAAACAACAAGCAATGAAACCAAAGACGGCTAAAGCCCCTAAACTATAAGATAAAATAAGCCTCCCCAGAACCATACAAGGGCAAAGCGTCGAGCCCACGCGAAGGGTTTAGTTAAAGATATGCCAGATTCCACCAATTATACAAATGGAACCTAACCATACAATGTCCCCGATTATATCTTCTAAATCGTCGACACTCAACAATCACACCCTCCCCCAAAGGGGATTTTAATAAATAACCAAATATGATACTTGGGCTAAGGGTTAAGTTGGTAATTTTTCTTACATCTCCCTCCAGGAGCCCAAAGTATCATATACACCCCCAAAATAAAGAGCCTTGAAGACTAGAAGAAAAAGCACTCTTAGACCCAACAAGATTAAGTGAATCCCTAAAATTGTGGTCATTTTTATTTTCTATCTTCTCCATACATAACCAAAGAATGGGAAAAGATTCTTCCAGCGTCTCAGGCCCCAGAAGTGCATGATAACAATACCGCCAAAGCCCAATACAGCAGAGGAAATTAAATGAAGTACTCCAGATACAAGCAGTAAGTGAGTGCTGGTATCTATAACCTCCCCCAGGACCTACCCCCAACCTAGAGTAGCTAGATGCGGAAGTAAGATTAACCCTTGTTCATACACTTAGGTTTCTCTGGTACTGAAATGAGCCACTTCAAAATAGGTTCATTGCTCCGGCCCAGAATACGATTAATCCGGCATGGGCTACATGAGCTCCTAACTGGATTTACCGGACAAATTAATAAGTCGTGCATTTCCGGCCCACCAAGCAAAACCTGGTGGTTTCTTTGGTCACGACCAGCTATAGCTAAAGTTCCATTAAAAGAGCGTTTCCCACGTGGTAGAACCTCCCTCAGGGAATATAAGGTTTTCATGAGGCTGGATCTTGAGAGCCGCCATCCAAGCACAGAATACCCTCGTTTAATAGAATATTTTTGGTGTAGAAAGTCTCTCAAATTCTGGATCTTCCGCTGCGCGAATTTCCTGAGGAAACGGAAGTCATAGGCACTTTTGTAGGTTTAGGGGGCCAAGCCAACTACTCCCAAGAGCATCTTCATCCACAAACCGGTTACTGGTTTACAAATAACATAAAGAAATGTAACCAACGTTTATTGGAAAAAGCAACCCCAAAGATTTGGGACCAAAAGCGGTTAGCGGTGACCATGGAATAAGTTTCTTCGGCTTGAGTTTGGGTTAAAAGCACAGGAATGTATTTGCACCATCACCATCTTCCAAATAAAGCATATTTTCTACAGTAGCACCATGAATAGCGCATAGCAACGCAGCACTGGCCCTAATACACCGGCAACCCCCATCATATGAAATGGGTTCAGTGTCCCAATTATGCCAAAATCCTTGAAAAAGAGGATGAATCAGAAAATATAGCTGCTACACCAAAACTAGGTGCAAGAGAAACCAACCAGCGAACTGCCCTAGCCCGGATAAATCAAGAAATACAAGAAACAAAAACAGCAATTGGGACCAGAGAATGCGCGATTGCATTATAAGGTCGCAAATTGAACTTGAAGATCGAGCAAGCTCAAATTGACGTAACATAAAACCTATTAGTCCGAAAGCACCATGCAGAGCAACAAAGTCCACAGACCACCCTAATTGACACCAACGAGTAAAATCCCATTGTGCTTCAGGACCCTACAGTAACAATAAAGAATGCGCTAAACTATTAGCAGGAGTAGAAACTGCGGCCGATTAAAAATTACAGCCTTCCAAATAGGAACTAAGCTAGGACCGTGGGGTATACCACTGAAGTTACAAAGGTTGTACCAGTGAACCCAACCCCTAGAGCGAAATAGGCACAAGGGAAGAGCAATAGGCCCGACCAGCCCTACAAAAACGAAACAGTCTCTTCGTAACCCAGTCATCCATAATATCAAATAAATCATTTTCGGTTCTTTGGTAAATTTACCAAGGGCTATAGTCATAGTTATCCTCTCTATTCAACTACTTCTGACAGGCATTTTCCGAGCACCTCCTAAGAGTATTTTGGGGCATCTGAAGATTCCGATCGTTTTTAGATGATTTCTCTTTCATTATCCCCCTCCCGGTTTCGAAGATAAAAATCCTTTATTGTCTCCAAAAAGCTGACCTAGGGAAATCCATGAACTCAATTATTCTTTTTTAAGAACCATATGAACCTGAACGCAAGTGAATTGTCTTTTTATGACTCATTAATCAGATGAATGAATTTCATCAACAAAATTTTTCACGGAATAAAGCCACTCGCTCTCGCACTACTAACTGATCCCTCGGATCTAACCCCTCTTACTCTTATTGGATCACCTAATTTTATTCTTAGATCTTGTTCGCCAGGATTGGACAAAAAGAAAAATGTTTCTAGATTCTTATAATTTCTATGGATACTAAAGATTCTATATATTTAACTACCTAATTAATAATTAAATTAATATCTATATCTAATTATCTCTAATTGTTATCTAATTTTAGATTAAGAATTCCTTGTTTTTTTATTTTCTTTGAGTATTTTTCTTTCTTATATTATATCATCTATATTGCATTGCCCTTTCCTTCATAGAAATTAAAAACCTCAGAAGTCTACTCCCACTCCGGGTAAAAAAAAAACAAGACATTTCGAGTATTTTCTCTTTAGTCTTAGCTATTCACAAAGAGAGAGAATTTTTTTATTTTTTTCGTTAAATTAAATTTCCAAATACTAAAACTGTAAATGAAAGTCACTTTCTCACATCCATTTTCCGTTGGACTTTCGTAACCAGGAAATATTCTTGGATTGGGGCGGTAGAAAAAAATTTTTGGTACATGAAGCTGCAGAAATTGTGATTAGTGATAGCTATACATTTATATAGAAATTTATCTTGTTCTAGAATCAAAGTCAAAGAAAGAAAGATCGAAGTGAAATCTCGCTCTTATCTTTATGACTTGTAAGAGGGGTTTTCTCTGTAGACGACGGAAAAAAATTATTATTACCATGGAAAATCCCAAGGAGGAACAAGAGGATGAAATCGTAAATCTCGACAAATTTTTTCTGAAGTCTAAAGAAAGTAAGAAATTGCTCCAACTATTTTACAAAGTACAAAAGTGGTGGTGTTCTAATTCAAATTTTTGTTCCATCAAATTTGAATATCAAGAATAACGGATATAGTTCTAAATTAAATTGGGCCAAGGTCCACTTAGTTTTTCTTTTGTTGATTTCGAATCCCTCTGCAATGCATTTTGATTGGTAAAAATAGGATCTTTCAATGATTCAAGAGAAGAGTCAGCTTATGATTATTGATAATAATAAAAATTTACCGAAAAAGTGCTACACTTTAGAATTCAAGGAAATACTATACTCTAACTCCAGTATAATGATAACGCATATCATCCGCTAGTTTTTGTATTACAAATACAAAAAATATGCCTATATTGCTGAATAGATCTAGCCTTTTCCTTTAGAAAAAAGAAAAAAGCCCCTTATCGGATTTGAACCGATGACTTACGCCTTACCATGGCGTTACCTCTACCTCACTGAGTTAAAGGGGCTTGTTTTATTTAATTCCTGAATGAGTTTGCCTATATTTATGTAACATATAATAATAATAGACATTATATATAATCCATAAGTATGGACAGTAGACTCATACTGGCTAATCGCTGATTTTTGAATAATCAAATGTTGTAGCAAGTCAAGTCTAGTATAAAGAAAATAAATTGTTTGAATACTGGCTTCTTTTTTCTAGCTTTCTTATCAAACCAAAATTCACTTAATTAATATTTTAATTAATATTAAATTTAATATTAAATATTAATAATAACATACTTAATCTTAATTAATAACATACTATAACATACTAATAATAAATAAACTTAATTAATAATAACATAGATGTAGACTTAGGAATTCGATCTAAAACAAATTTCACGATATTTCATCGAATCAGGAAGAGATTATATGTGTCCCTTTAAACTAAAGTCTTAGAGACAACTGTCCCCACTAATTTCGTGTCACTACCACTTACTATATTTCTATAATCTATAAAGATTATAATATGTCTAAATCTAATTAATATCTAATTCTAATTAATATCTAATATATAAATATATAAAATCTAATATATAAAGATTCTAATATTAATACTAATATTAATAAATTATAATACTAATATTACATAAACGATAAACGAACGATTCAGGAATTAAATAATGAACCAAAAATTAAGATACAATTTTGAATATCCCTCGTCTTTATTCATATCATTCTATTGACAATTTTTTCATATCATTCTATTGACAATTTTAAAAACTGATCATACTATGATGATAGTATCATGGCAGTTGGACAAGTCGGCCCCCATCGTCTAGTGGTTTAGGACATCTCTCTTTCAAGGAGGAAGCGGGGATTCGAATTCCCCTGGGGTAGGGTACTACGAAAGGAAGTTGATCATGGATTCCCAATAAGCCTAAAGTGGGTTCTTCCTGGGTCGATGCCCGAGCGGTCAATGGGGACGGACTGTAAATTCGTTGGCAATATGTCTACGCTGGTTCAAATCAGCTCGGCCCAATAATACAAATAATAATATAATTGATCAATCTACCATGTGATGGTATAATCTCCCCTTGTCCTTAAGAATACCCAATACTCTACGAAGAGAAAAAAAGTTTCTGCTAGATCCCTTATTTCCCTGGGATTGTAGTTCAATTGGTTAGAGCACCGCCCTGTCAAGGCGGAAGCTGCGGGTTCGAGCCCCGCCAGTCCCGACGGATCGAATAGCCAATAAATACATGAATTTGTTTTTCCCTTTCTATGAACTTGTAAAGGTGTTGGGGTCCTACTTTCATTCCCAAAGAAAAAGTCGGTATTTTTTTAAGCCCCTAACGAAAAGCGAAAATGAAAATAGTGAATAAATAGTGAATAGAGGTTATAGAAAAAAAGGAAACATATTTAACAAGAAAATTATAATAATATAAAAATTATAATAATATAATAAATAAAGAAATCTTGTATTGATTGGTTACGGAATCAAAATTTTGATTCGGTATGTATAAAAGAACTTCTCCTATGTTATACTATTCAAGTCGCGGCTACAATTGATTTGATAGCTCAGATATTGTTATTCTGATATTGATCCTATTCAACACCATCGAAAAATTAATTCAAATTAATTGAATTTTCAAACGAAAAATTTATCATCTCTAGGGATTAAATCCCGAGTTATTGCGAAGAAAAAAACCGATGACATTATGGAAGTAAATATTCTTGCATTTATTGCTACTGCACTATTCATTCTAGTTCCGACCGCTTTTCACCACTTATCATTTACGTAAAAACAGTCAGTCAAAATGATTAATTAAATTTTAAAGTTAATTTGGAATGAAACTTTCCTTCTGAGTTCTTATCAAAAATTGACGAAATTAAATGAAAATGAATAGGATTCAAATTAATTTCACGTCTTAACTTAAATCACAAATCACATAGGCAAATTAGACTCGGTGGTATTCTAAGAGATAGATAGTATAGTAGAAAGAAAGATTTATCTAGTTCTACAATACTATCTATCTGATGATCTAAATTGAGTCTATAAAGTTGAAATCTAGACTAAATCTAAAGGATTAAGTTTCGATAGATTCCAATGTTATCGTCATAGATGTGTATATTAATTCCCTATATTCTAGATAATTGACAGACTGCCCAATTTGCTCCATCTAGTTGGGCCCGATCAGAACTAATTTTAGCATTTGAATTTCCCCTCTTTTACTAATAAGAGAGGAAACCTCAATGATTTCGAACGCCCAAACAATGATATGAAAAAGTTGATAAAGGCCAAATCTTCCTTCGAAAATTAGAAAGAAAGCAATTCCCAATATGTGACTCGCCCCGTCTTATTCTTGTATAGTCTCTTATTAGATAACCACTATATTCTCTATATTCAAAATCATTGCTGATTGAAAGTGCGTCTACACTTACTTCGTTTTTAATCTTGGAATAGCAAAGAGAAAAAGAAATAAAAAAGTCCGATCTTCCTTAGTATCCAGCTATAAAAAAGTAAGAGTATATTCCATTGATTGACATATCTCTTTGATTGAAAGAGTATGATTCATATCATCGATTACCCCATGGGAGTCCAATTAGGTGGACTAAATAGTTAAAGCCGATCTATAAAAACAAGTGATATGATTTGATTCTTCAACTCAATTAAGGGCATTTCTAGAGCCCACTTCGTCCCCACACTACGAGTGAAAGAGAAAATGTAAAGACTACCATTAAAGCAGCCCAAGCCAGACTGACTATATCCATGTGAATTATGTCCCCGATCTCTATAAATACAAAGGAATTATTCCATTATTCTTCACTAATAATAGTGGAATCGACGGTGAAGAGTCAAAGGGATTCGGACCGAACACTATTGATAAACCAATATAATAAACGACTATAATTTTGAATTGGTAAAGATTAAACATAAGCAAAATACAAAATCTGTAGTAACATTCGAGGAATGGGAACAGGTAGGAATAATAGTGCTTACTCTTTTTGTTGATTCGCGTAACGTAAAACAAAAAAAAATAAATAAAAGCGGAAGGGGCGAAATTTCTAAGAAAGAGAAAGCACTATCTATTTAAGACCTCGATGTCTCCATTTGATCTAATTATGTCTGCCTATACTAAGCTAAAGGGTTTGACTAGGTGTTGCCGAAAAGGAATTCGTTTGTTTTGTTACTTTATGGCTGTTTTTCTATACCTATATCTATATTCTATATAAAAATTCTATATATATAAAATATATATAAGTAGTAAATTATCCATCCAATCTAATAGGGATGCAAAAAATAAAAATAGAAGGAAATTGGCAAGTCTTGATAGCCCCTATGCCAGTAGATTAGAATATTTCCCGAAGCCCAGATCCGAACGAGGATTCATTTTTGTTTTAGAAAAACCTTACGACCACATGCTTAGAATCAAAGAAAGTATCACCAGTTTGGTTCCTTTTCTTCTACCAGGAATAATTTTGCGAGTTACTATCAGAAGAAAAGAAGAACTTGTTTTTAGCTTTTGTTGATTAGGCGACACCCGGATTTGAACTGGGGAAAAAGGATTTGCAGTCCCCCGCCTTACCACTCGGCCATGCCGCCAAAATGATCCAAACGAGATGAAAGTAATCCCTAATCTGGGAATTCTTATTTTCATTTTACCCCCGTTTTCCTTAATCCTAAACTTATTTGATTTGATCCACCCTTCTTTTGATTGTATCTGAAAATACACAATGATAAACAAATTTACCACTTTTTTATAGTGAAAATCCAATGGGCATTTTCGGTTGACAAAGTGGAACCATTAACTATGGATTATTTACTTCGAATTCATGCCCTTTTCTGGTATTGTAATCGACAATTGTGTTTTCCTTCTGATATAAGATATAAGAAAATACAAATCGAGACAGAACTCATCAGTATTTATCAAAAATTCCTTCTCAATTTCAATTATTCAATTATAACAAAGTATATGAGTATATGTAAACCCCAGAACCTAAATTGTTACGCGGATAGCTAATATTGAGCTATGTTGTCAATAGAATAGGAATTAGCATAAAATTAGGCCACTTAACTTAAATATTTTAACTTAAATTTAAATATATTTAAATTATTTTATATTAAATATTATTATTTATTATAATTATATTTTTATTTATTAAATAAAATATATTATAATTATATATTATTAAATTATTTATATATTATATATTAAATTATTATATATTAAATATAAAAATAAATATATTAAATATAAAAATATAAATTTTCTTATATTATATACTTAAAATCTACTTAAAATTATAGTTTATTCAAAAATTAGTATTCAAAAATTAGTAAAGTACAAATTCTCTCTTTTCTTTGCTTTGCGAATCGGTTTTGAACAACGAAATTCCTACCATAAAGTCAGTTAAGTATTAATATAATGGATTTTATCTTATTTTCTTGTCTTTATCTCTTAACCAACCTTTTTCGCTAATTTTAATACGTAATATCATAATATGATTTTAATCATTTTTCTTTGTTTTCCTATTCTATCCCAAACCCCATGCCTTAATAACTTACTAAAATAAAGGCGAAGTCGAAATAACATAATGTTGGTTCTAGGGTTGTTTTATTAATTCCTTTGGATCTGTTGAAAGTTACCATTTCAATCCAAAACTCTCTTTATTCCTTCGCTCAGAAATAGTTGATAATTTCATTCCAAATATGTTCAAATTTCATGTGATTCAGTAAACGGAATAGAAGTTCCACGAGTGCTAGATCTTCGGTCTAATTAGACGAAGAATGTAACGATAATGGGAGTTTTTGAAAAATGCGAATTTAAACTCGGGGCCGAAAATAAGGCAATGTCTACAATACCGGGACTTAATCAGATACAATTTGAGGGGTTTTATAGGTTCATCGATCAAGGTTTGACAGAAGAACTCTTTAAGTTTCCAAAATTGAAGATACCGATCATGAAATTGAATTTCAATTATTTGTCGAAAGCTATCAATTGGTAGAACCATTGATAAAGGAAAAAAATGCTGTGTATGAATCACTCACATATTCTTCTGAATTATATGTATCCGCGGGATTAATTTGGAAAACCAGTAGGGATATGCAAGAACAAAGTATTTTGATTGGAAACATTCCTCTAATGAATTCCCTAGGAACTTTTATAGTAAATGGAATATATAGAATTGTGATCAATCAAGTACTGCAAAGCCCCGGTATTTATTACCGGTCAGAGTTGAACTATAACGGAATTGCGGTCTATACCGGCACTATAATATCAGACTGGGAGGAAGATCACAATTAGAGATTGATAGAAAAGCAAGGATATGGGCTCGAGTGAGTAGGAAACAAAAATATCGATTCTAGTTCTATCATCAGCTATGGGTTTGAATCTAAGAGAAATTCTAGACAATGTTTATTATCCTGAAATTTTTTTGTCTTTTTTGGAATCATAAAGAGAGAACAAAAATAGGATCAAAAGAAAATGCCATTTTGGAATTTTATCAACAATTTGCGTGCGTAGGCGGGGATCCAGTATTTTCTGAATTCTTATGTAAGGAATTACAAAGAAATTCTTTCAACAAAGATGTGAATTAGGAAGGGTTGGTCGACGAAATATGAACCAAAGACTGAACCTTGATATATCCCAGAACAACACTTTTTGGTACCACGAGATATATTGGCCGCCACTGATCAATTGATTGGACTAAAATTTGGAATGGGGACACTTGACGATACGAATCATTTGAAAAATAAGCGCATTCGTTCTGTAGCGGATCTTTTACAAGATCAATTCGGGTTGTCTCTGGTTCGTTTAGAAAATGTGGTTCGAGGAACTATATGTGGAGCAATTCGGCATAAATTAATACCAACTCCTCAGAATTTGGTAACGGCAACTCCATTAACAACCACTTATGAATCTTTTTTTGGTTTACATCCCTTATCTCAAGTTTTAGATCGAACTAATCCATTGACACAAATAGTTCATGGTAGAAAATTGGAGTTATTTAGGTCCTGGAGGACTAACAGGGCGAACTGCTAGTTTTCGAATACGAGATATTCATCCTAGTCACTACGGTCGTAGTTGTCCAATTGATACATCTGAAGGAATTAATGTTGGACTTATTGGATCCTTAACAATTCATGCGAGGATGGATCTTTGGGGATCTCTAGAAAGTCCGTTTTATGAAATTTCGGAAAGATCGACAGGGTTAGGATTGCTTTATTTATCACCCGGTAGAGATGAATACTATACAGTAGCATCAGGAAATTCTTTGTCATTGAATCAGGATATTCAGGAAGAACAAGTTGTTCCGGCTCGATATCGTCAAGAATTTCTGACTATTGCATGGGAGCGGGCCCATCTTCGAACTATTTTTCCCTTCCAATATTTTTCTATTGGAGCTTCCCTCATTCCTTTTATTGAACATAATGATGCGAATAGGGCTTTAATGAGTTCTAATATGCAACGCCAGGCAGTTCCTCTTTCTAGGTCGGAAAAATGCATTGTTGGAACTGGTTTAGAACGACAAACGGCTCTAGATTCCGGGGTTCTTGCTATAGCTGAACGTGGAGGCAAGATCATTTATATAGAACCAGGCAAGATCCTTTTCTCCGGAAATGGAGATACTCTAAGCATCCCATTAGTTATGTATCAACGTTCCAACAAAAATACTTGTATGCATCAAAAACCCCAGGTTTCGCGGGGTAAATACATTAAAGGGACAAATTTTAGCAGATGGTGCTGCTGCGGTTGGTGGCGAAAGCTTGCTTTGGGAAAAACGTATTAGTAGCGTATATGCCATGGGAAGGTTACAACTCTGAAGATGCAGTACTCATTAGTGAGCGGTTGGTATATGGGGATATTTATACTTCTTTTCACATACGGAAATATGAAATTCAGACTCATGTGACAAGCCAAGGTCCTGAACGGATCACTAACAAAATACCCCATTTAGAAACCACTTACTTCGCAATTTAGATAAAAATGGAATTGTGACGTTGGGGTCTTAGGTAGAGGCGGGCGATATTTTAGTAGGTAAATTAACGCCCCAAATGGTGAAAGAATCCTCGTATGCCCCGAGGATAGATTGTTACGAGCTATACTTGGCATTCAGGTATCTACTTCAAAAGAAACTTGTTTTAAAACTACCCATAGGTGGTAGGGGCTGGGTTATTGATGTGAGGTGGATCCAGAAAAGGGGAAGTTCTAGTTATAATTCGGAAATTATTCGTGTATATATTTCACAGAAACGTGAAATCAAGGTAGGTGATAAAGTAGCTGGAAGACACGGAAATAAAGGGATCGTTTCGAAAATTTTGCCTAGACAAGATATGCCGTATCTGCAAGATGGAAGACCTGTTGATATGGTCTTCAACCCATTAGGAGTCCCTTCGCGAATGAATGTAGGACAGATATTTGAATGTTCGCTTGGGTTAGCAGGGTGTTTGCTCGACAGACATTATCGAATAGCGCCTTTTGATGAGAGATATGAACAAGAAGCTTCCAGAAAACTCGTTTTTCTGAATTATATGAAGCCAGTAAACAAACTGCGAATCCATGGGTATTTGAACCCGAGTATCCAGGAAAAAGCCGAATATTTGATGGAAGGACAGGGAATCCTTTCGAACAACCCGTTATAATAGGAAAGCCTTATATCTTGAAATTAATTCATCAAGTTGATGATAAAATCCACGGACGTTCTAGTGGACATTATGCGCTTGTTACGCAACAACCCCTTAGAGGAAGGGCAAAACAGGGGACAGCGAGTGGGAGAAATGGAGGTTTGGGCTCTAGAAGGATTTGGTGTTGCTCATATTTTACAAGAGATGCTTACTTATAAATCTGATCATATTAGAGCACGCCAAGAAGTACTTGGTAGTACGATCATTGGAGGAACAATACCTAATCCAGAGGATACTCCAGAATCGTTTCGATTGCTTGTTCGAGAACTACGATCTTTAGCTCTGGAACTGAATCATTTCCTTGTATCTGAGAAAAATTTCCAGATTAATAGGAAGAAAGTTTAACCGGAATAAATGGTAATTTTGATTCTATGATCGACCAGTATAAACATCAACAGCTACAATTGGATTAGTTTCTCCTCAACAAATAAGCGCTTGGGCTACTAAAATTCTACCTAATGGAGAGATAATTGGAGAGGTGACAAAACCCTATACGTTTCATTACAAAACCAATAAACCGGAAAAAGATGGGTTGTTTTGTGAACGCATTTTGGACCTATTAAAAGTGGAATTTGTGCTTGTGGAAATTATCGAGTAATCGGAGATGAAAAGACGACCCTAATTTTTGTGAACAATGCGGAGTCCAATTTGTTGATTCGCGCATACGAAGATATCAAATGGGCTACATCAAACTTGCATGCCCAGTAACTCATGTGTGGTATTTAAAATGTCTTCCCAGTTATATTGCGAATCTTTTAGATAAATCTCTTAAAGAACTAGAGGGTCTAGTATACTGCGATGTGTGATTTGATCAAAGTTTTGATTTTACAGATTCGAAACGAGAAACTGTCATCCCAGTCAATCCAATCAGGATGCCCCGGATCTGACATGTCACTTAGGATGTGGACCATGAAGCTCAGAATTTAGGGTGTAGTCAATACTCCCAAATTAAAGTGGGAATTGATCTATGGTCAATTTTGTAACATATAAAAAACTTAAGATTTCTCTTACCTCGTAAAAAGAATTTTTTGACTTGGCGATTTACTTCCTTTTGGAAAGAGATTGTAGCAAGTAAATATGTCATGGTTGGGGAGTCTATGCATCGCGTATAGGCTTTAAGCGCGTTGTGGCATAACCGTCGAGGTGAATCGAGACCTAACCGATCAAACAGAACAATACATAGACAAGTAAATCCCTTATGAATTACAAGGCAAACAAGGTATTCCTTTATTTTCTATTCATGTTCATTATTAATTTAAATTATTCATTTTTGTTAAATGAAAATGAAATCGAATTTATATTTCATTCTAATGAAGGAATTCATCAGTCGAAGGGAAGTAGACTACTCAAGAATTTCACATTTAGGTTGTAAAAGAAGGCTGAATCAATTAAATCTTGCTTGGTCTTCACTGGGAACTTGAGTAAGGAGTAGATCCTTTTGGGAGGTTTTCTAGAATTTGAAAGCGAAAATTCTTTTCTTTAATCGATGTACCTACTGGAGCCGGATGAAACAGAAACTTTCGTCCGATTTTGAAGGGGAGATCCTATTATTAGAGGACCCTATCCCAATTTTTCTTTTGCTAGGCCCATAACGAAAAAACCTACTTTTTTGCGATTACGTGGTTTATTCGAATCTGAAATCCAATCTTGGAAATACAGTATCCCACTTTTTTTTACTAACCAAGGCTTCGAGACATTTCGCAATCGAGAAATCTCTACTGGTGCGAGTGCTATTCGAGAACAATTATCCGATCTAGATTTACACATTATTCTAGATAATTCATTGGTAGAATGGAAAGAATTAGGAGACGAGGACCCCCAGGAATGAATGGGACGACCGAAGGGTTGGACGAAGAAAGGATTTTTTTGGTTCGACGCATGGAATTGGCTAAGCATTTTCTCCGAACAAATATAGAACCAGAATGGATGGTTTTATGTTTATTACCAGTTCTTCCTCCTGAATTAAGACCCATCATTCAAATAGATGGTGGTAAATTAATGAGCTCGGATATTAATGAACTCTATAGAAGAGTTATCTATCGGAACAATACTCTTGCCGATCTATTAACAACAAGTAGATCTACGCCAGGAGAATTAGTCATGTGTCAGGAAAAATTAGTACAAGAAGCCGTGGATACACTTCTTGATAATGGAATCCGCGGGCAACCGATGAGGGATGGGCATAATAAAGTTTACAAGTCATTTGCAGATGTAATTGAAGGCAAAGAAGGAAGATTTCGTGAGACTCTGCTCGGCAAACGGGTCGATTACTCGGGGCGCTCCGTCATTGTTGTAGGTCCTTCACTTTCCTTACATCGATGTGGATTGCCACGCGAAATAGCAATAGAGCTTTTCCAGACCTTTGTAATTCGTGGCCTAATTAGACAACATCTTGCTTCGAATATAGGAGTTGCAAAGAATAAAATTCAGGAAAAAGAACCCATAGTATGGGAAATACTTCAGGAAGTTATGCAGGGACATCCTGTATTGCTGAATAGAGCACCCACTCTGCATAAATTAGGCATACAAGCATTCCAGCCCGTTTTAGTGGAGGGTCGCGCTATTTGTTTACATCCATTAGTTTGTAAGGGATTCAATGCAGATTTTGATGGGGATCAAATGGCTGTTCATGTACCTTTATCTTTGGAGGCTCAAACCGAGGCCCGTTTACTTATGTTTTCTCATATGAATCTTTTGTCTCCCGCTATTGGAGATCCTATTTCCGTACCAACTCAAGATATGCTTATTGGACTCTATGTATTAACGAGCGG
The DNA here is from genome assembly GCA_033675135.1 of Frankliniella intonsa. Taxonomy (NCBI): domain Eukaryota; kingdom Metazoa; phylum Arthropoda; class Insecta; order Thysanoptera; family Thripidae; genus Frankliniella; species Frankliniella intonsa. The sequence continues at coordinate 2,099,773 of JAWJED010000046.1, read as the reverse complement.
GAACCGTCGCGGTATTTGTGTAAATAGGTATAATCCATGGAATTGGAGAAACTCTAAAAATAAAAGAAGTGACAATAACAATAATAACTATAAGGATTCGAAAGAACCTTTTTTTCTAATTCCTATGATGCAATTCGAACTTATCGGCAGAAAGGAATACTTTTAGATAGGCCTTTGTGGCTCCGATGGCGTCTAGATCAACGCGTTATTGCGTTAAGAGAAACTCCTATCGAAGTTCACTATCAATCTTTAGGTACTTATTATGAGATTTATGGACACTATTTAATAGTAAGAAGGATAAACAAAGAAATTCTTTTTCTATACATTCGAACCACTGTTGGTCATATTTCTCTTTATCGAGAAGTCGAAGAAGCCATGCGGGGTTTTCTCAGGCTTGTTCATATGGTACCTAACTAGGCTAAGGAATTCTCCGATACTAGTAAGAATTCATATCTCTTCACCTCATTTAGGCGCAGAGTTCTGCAATTTCTATGCGAATCAAGATCAAGAAAAGCAAGTTTTTCAATCACTAAAATCCATTGTCGAATCGTACTCAGCAGAATATGGAGGTACTTATGGCAGAACAGGACAGTCTGGTATTTCACAATAAAGTGATAGACGGAACTGCCATGAAACGACTTATTAGTAGATTAATAGATCACTTCGGAATGGCATATACATCCCACATCCTGGATCAAGTAAAGACTCTGGGTTTTGAACAAGCTACTGCTACATCCATTTCATTAGGAATTGATGATCTTTTAACAATACCCTCGAAGAGATGGCTAGTTCAAGATGCCGAAGAACAAAGTTTTATTTTGGAAAAACACCATCATTATGGGAATGTACACGCGGTCGAAAAATTACGCCAATCTATTGAAATATGGTATGCCACAAGTGAATATTTGCGACAAGAAATGAATCCTAATTTTAGGATGACTGATCCCCTTAATCCAGTTTATATGATGTCTTTTTCGGGAGCCAGAGGAAATGCATCGCAAGTACATCAATTAGTAGGTATGAGAGGATTAATGTCGGACCCTCAAGGACAAATGATTGATTTACCCATTCAAAGTAATTTACGCGAAGGACTTTCTTTAACAGAATATATCATTTCGTGCTACGGAGCTCGTAAAGGGGTTGTGGATACTGCCGTACGAACATCAGATGCTGGATATCTTACGCGTCGACTTGTTGAAGTAGTTCAACACATTGTTGTACGCCGAAGCGATTGTGGTACCGTCCGTGCTATTTCTATGAGTCCTCCGAATGGAATGATACCAGAAAGAATTTTTATCCAAACATTAATGGGTCGTGTATTAGCCCATGATGTATATATTGGAACCCGGTGTATTGCCACCCGAAATCAAGACATTGGAATTGGACTTATAAAAATTCATAACCCTTCAAGTACAACCGATAGCTATTCGAACTCCTTTTACTTGTAGGAGTGCATCTTGGATCTGTCGACTATGCTATGGACGGAGTCCTACTCATGGCGACTTGGTTGAATTGGGGAAGCTGTAGGTATTATTGCAGGCCAATCGATTGGAGAACCGGGGACTCAATTAACATTAAGAACTTTTCATACTGGCGGAGTATTCACGGGTGGTACTGCAGAACATGTGCGGGCCCCGTCTAATGGAAAAAATAAAATTCAATACGGATTTCGTTCATCCGACACGTACACGCCATGGGCATCCCGCATTTCTATGTTCTCTAAACGTGTTAGTCACTATTGAGAATGAAGATATTCGACACGATGTAAATATTCCACCTCAAAGTTTTCTTTTAGTTCAAAATGATCAATATGTCCAATCAGAACAAGTGATTGCTGAGATTCGTGCGCGAACATCCACTTTGAATTTTAAAGAGAAAGTTCGAAAACATATTTATTCTGACTCAGACGGAGAAATGCACTGGAGCATTGATGTGTATCATGCACCCGAATTTGCATACAGGAATGTTCATCTATTACCAAAACCAAGCCATTTATGGATATTATTAGGGGGACCTTGCAGATCCAGTTTAGTCTCACTTTCACTACACAAGGATCAAGATCAAATGAGTGCACATTCTTGGTCTATCACGAGAAGATCCACTTCTAACCTCTCAGGAACAAATGAGCGTTCGAGACAAAAATTCTTTACTTTTCATTGTTCGGGTAAAGTTCAAAAGACGATAGGATTTCTGATTATTCAGACCCTGGCGGAATTATCTGTACTGGTCATTGTAATCTCAACGATCCACCCATTCTCTACCGGAATTATGCTTTATTCTCAAAGAAGCGAAGAAATAGATTCATCATTCCACTCCAATCGATTCAAGAACGCGAGAACACACTAAAGGCTCCTTCAGGCATCGCGATTGAAATCCCTATCAACGGGATTTTCCGCAGAAATAGCATTCTTGCTTATTTCAACGATCCTCGATACAGAAGAAAGAGTTCGGGAATTACTAAATATGGGACTCTCGAAATGCATTCAATCGCCAAAAAGAAGATTTAATTGAATATCGAGGAGGCAAGGAATTTCGGTCAAAAACCAAATGCAAGTAGATCCGCTTTTTTTTTCATCCCCGAGGAAGTGCATATCTTACCCGGATCTTCTTCCATAATGGTACGTAACAATAGTATTATTGGCGTAGATACACAAATTACTTTAAATATAAGAAGCCGAGTAGGTGGTTTGGTCCGAGTGGAGAAAAAAAAAAGAATTGAACTTCAAATACTTGCCGGAGATATCCATTTTCCTGGCGATATGGATAAGATATCCCGACATGGCGGCGTTTGATAACACCAGGGACACGAAAACAAAATTCCAAGGAATCCAAAAATGGAAAAATTGGATCTATGTTCAACGGATCACACCTAGTAAGAAAAAGTTTTTTATTTTGGTTCGACCTGTTGTCACATATGAAATAAAGGATGGTATAACTTTAGCAACGCTTTTCCTCCCGATTTATTGCAGGAAAGGGATAATGGGAAACTGCGAGTTGTCAATTATATCCTTTATGGAAATGGTAAACCAATTCGAGCAATTTCGCATACAACTATTCAATTAGTTCGAACTTGTGTAGTATTGAATTGGGAGCAAGGCAAAAAAAGTTCTTCGAGTCAAGAAGCTCGTGCTTACTTTGTTCAACTAAGGTCAACAGGGTTGATCCGACATTTTCTAAAAATCCACTTAGCAAAATCCACTATTTCATATATCGGAAAAAGAAAAGATTCGTCGGCCTCAGGACTGCTCTCTGCTAATGGATCGGATTGCACCAATATCAATCCATTTTCTGCCTTTTATTCCAAGGCAAGAAGTCAACAATCTCTTAATCAAAATCAACGAACTATTCATACACTATTGAATAGAAATATGGGATTCCAATCGTTGATAATTCTGTCATCATCCAATTGTTTTCGGATGGATCCATTCAGCGATGTAAAATATCCCAATTTGATAAAAGAATCAATTCAAATTCCAAAAGATCTTTTAATTCCAATTAAAAACTCGACGGGTCCTTTAGGAACAGTCTTTCTAGTTACGAATGTTTATGCATTTTACCATTTAATAACTCATAATCAGGAAACCAATTTGCAACTTGACAACTTAAAACAGACTTTTCAAATAATTAAATTTAAATATTATTTAATGGATGAAAACCAGCAAATTTATAACCCAGATCTCGAAAGTAACATTATTTTGAAATTGAATTGGTACTTGTCTCATTCCAATTATTGTCAAGAAAGATCTATAATAATGAGTCTTGGGCAGTTTATTTGTGAAAATATCTGTATCGCACCAAACGCACCACGCCTCAAATCGGGTCAAATTATACTCATTGAAGTTGACTCTGTAGTAATACGATTAGCTAAACCCTATTTGGCCACTCAGGGAGCAACAGTTCATGGCCATTATGGGGAAATCCTGTATGAAGGAGATACTTTAATTACCTTTATATATGAAAAGTCGAGATCTGGTGATATAACCCAGGGACTTCCAAAAGTAGAACAGGTGTTAGAAGTCCGTTCGATTGATTCAATATCGATGAATTTAGAAAAGAGGGTTGAGGGTTGGAACGAATGTATAACAAGAATTCTTGGAATTCCATGGGCATTCTTAATTGGTGCTGAGCTAACTATAGTGCAAAGTCGTATCTCTTTGGTTAATAAGATTCAAAAGGTTTATCGATCCCAGGGGTGCAGATTCATAATAAGCATATAGAAATTATTGTACGTCAAATAACATCAAAGGTGTTGGTTTTGGAAGATGGAATGTCTAATGTTTTTACCCGGAGAACTAATCGGGGTGTTGCGAGCAGAACGAATGGGACGCGCGTTGGAAGAAGCGGTTTGTTACCGAGCACTCTTATTGGGAATAACTCGAGCATCTCTGAATACTCAAAGTTTTATATCTGAAGCTAGTTTTCAAGAAACGGCTAGAGTTTTAGCAAAGCAGCTCTACGAGGTCGAATCGACTGGTTGAAAGGCCTGAAAGAGAACGTTGTTTTGGGGTATGATACCGGTTGGTACCGGATTGAAAGGATTAGGACACCCTTCAAATTCAAAAAGTGGACCTTTGTAAAAATAATCTCTTCCAGGGGAAATGAAAGATTTTTGGTTCACCACCGATCTTTCTAGGATTTCATCATTCTTAAAACTGAAAAGCGGATTTATCTTTTGAATATCCGTATTTGGTGCATTTTTTGGAAATCAAATTTGGAAAGCAAAATAGTAAAAGCAATCGAAAAGACTAATGGCTTGTTTGGTCTATCTACAGCCAATCTACGGTATCAGAGAAGGTTCCATCGGAACAATTAGTTATTTCAGTTCAGGGTCTTTGTCTTTTTTTTTTTGCAAAAAGGAGATTGGGGAAATGACAAGAAGATATTCGAACACGGACTTAGAAGAAATGCTAGAGGCAGGAGTTCATTTTGGCCATGGTACTAGTAAATGGAATCCTAAAATGGCACCTTATATCTCTGCAAAGCGTAACGGTATTCATATTACAAATCTTACTAAAACTGCTCGTTTTTTATCCGAAGCATGCGATTTGGTTTTTGATGCAGCAAGGAAGGGAAAACAATTCCTAATTGTTGGGACCAAAAATAAAGCAGCTGATTCAGTAGCACGGGCTGCAGTAAGGGCCCGGTGTCATTGTGTTAACAAAAATGGCTTGGCGGAATGTTAACGAATTGGTCGACTACAGAAACGAGACTTCAGAAGTTCAGGGACTTGAGAATGGAACAAAAAACGGGAAGACTCAACCGTCTTCCAAAAGAGATGCGGCTATGGTGAAAAGACAATTATCTCGCTTGCAAACATATCTGGGCGGGATTAAATATATGACAGGGTTGCCCGATATTGTAATCATCGTTGATCAGCATGAAGAATATACGGCCCTGCGGGAGTGTATCACTCTGGGAATTCCAACAATTTCTTTAATCGATACAAATTGTGATCCTGATCTTGCAGATATTTCTATTCCAGCGAATGATGATGCTATATCTTCAATCCGCTTAATTCTTAACAAATTAGTATTTGCAATTTGTGAGGGCCGTTCTAGCTATCTAAGAAATCCTCAATAAAATTAATATTAATAATAAGATAAAAACTTTTATTTCAAAAATACGATCGATTTTTGAATCAGTTATTTTTTTTTATTTAAAAATTTATCAAACTAGATAAAAATAACTGGGAATATTATGTGATTAGTTAGTATTCAAAAAAGAGTTGGTAGACCAACTACCTGATTCAAGTAGACAAAGAGATAGTTGAATCAAAATCATTTTAGTCTTATTTTTTTTTTTCAGAGGTAAATATGAATGTGCTATCATGTTCTATCAACGCACCTAAAGTTTTATACGATATATCCGGTGTGGAAGTAGGTCAACATTTCTATTGGCAAATAGGCGGTTTTCAAGTCCATGGCCAAGTACTTATTACTTCTTGGGTTGTAATTGCTATCTTATTAGGTTCAGCTACTATCGCTGTTCGGAACCCACAAACCGTTCCGACTGGGGTCAGAATTTCTTTGAATATGTTCTTGAATTCATTCGAGATGTGAGTAAAACCCAAATTGGAGAAGAATATGGCCCTTGGGTTCCTTTTATTGGAACTATGTTTCTATTTATTTTTGTTTCTAATTGGTCGGGAGCTCTTTTACCTTGGAAAATCATAGAATTACCTCATGGCGAGTTGGCCGCACCAACGAATGATATAAATACTACTGTTGCTTTAGCTTTACTTACGTCAGGGGCATATTTCTATGCAGGTCTTACCAAAAAAGGATTAAGCTATTTTGGTAAATATATTCAACCAACCCCAATCCTTTTACCCATTAACATATTAGAAGATTTCACAAAACCCTTATCCCTTAGTTTTCGACTTTTCGGAAATATATTAGCTGATGAATTAGTAGTTGTTGTTCTTGTTTCTTTAGTACCTTTAGTAGTTCCTATACCTGTGATGTTCCTTGGATTATTTACAAGCGGTATTCAAGCTCTCATTTTTGCTACTTTAGCTGCGGCTTATATAGGTGAATCCATTGAAGGCCATCATTGAAATAGTCTTTTTTTTTTTTTTAGTTTAGCGTCAAGTAATCTATATACGGTGCAAGACGATTTTATTAAGGAATACAAATGGACAAAGCTCTATATACATTAGAAATACAATAGAAAGAAATAGGAACAAAAACGATATTAGAGAGTTGGAAAAATAAAGAGGAAAGAGATCTAAAAGGTCTTTTCCTAAAGTTATCTTTTCGTCCCCTCACCTTATTTTCCTTGACGAATCTTAACCTTCACTATTTTACATAGGTCCGCCAATCTTTTTTTTCAAATAAAAATTTGAATACGATATATTGTTTACGACATGTGATTAACTAAAAACAGGATAAAAATTCGACTTTAGATTTACAGTGTATTTTATTCAACAATTGGTCAAAAGGAACTATTTAATTATTTAATATTAATTAAAAATTAATTATAATTAAAAAATATTAATTAAAAATTGCATAAACTTAGATCAACCTAATAATGATATTTCTATGTACAAATTCGCACTAATAATTTTATTTGCCCGTTTAGATTATATTTGGTCTGAGAAATCTTTATAACTATAAGGTAGAAAAAATTATAAAAACGGGATTCCTAAAAATCGATTGGTTCTCAAATACGATTGAATCGACTGGTTTACGCGATGGAAGAAAGACATGTATATATTAGATAGTGACTACTTAACTTATATATGTATATGCACTAAAAATATATTTATATGAACTAAAAATAGATTGCATTTTGTTACTATTGCGTGCTGGTTCCAATAGAAGTCTTCTCATATGGTTGTGACTGCGAATTGGCTGAATAAAGAGATGACCTAAAGAACAGATGAAAGAATTGAAATAACAGTTTAGAAATGGAACAACAGAAACTGCTATGGATTCACAAAGACTCTATGTATCTAAAAGAAACAAAAAAAAGCTATTGAAATTGTTCTGATGATTCAATAATAAAATAATATGACTTCAGTTCGAAGTTTGTAAGTTACTTCGCCTGGATGAATCTTCTTGATGGAATAATTAAATAAAAATTGATTGCTTGATTGTATCATTAACCATTTCTTTTGTTGGTACGAGGAACTTATCATGAACCCACTGATTTCTGCTGCTTCCGTTATTGCTGCTGGATTGGCTGTAGGGCTTGCTTCTATTGGTCCTGGAGTTGGCCAAGGGACTGCTGCAGGACAAGCTGTAGAAAGGTATCGCGAGACAGCCCGAGGCAGAGGGAAAAATAAGAGGTACTCTATTGCTTAGTCTAGCTTTTATGGAAGCTTTAACTATTTATGGATTGGTTGTAGCATTAGCACTTTTATTTGCGAATCCTTTTGTTTAATTGTTTTATTTCCTTATACCTGTCGTTTGCTTTTTAAAATTAGCTAAAAATTTAACTTCTACAATTCCTTTTTGTTGAAAAAATAACCTAAACCTACAGGAAGGGCTGATTTGCGGATGAGGAATTAGCATACCGACCCCCTTTCATCCTTCCCGTTCGTAGTCCACAGGGAATTCTTTTTATGAGGTGTTGCAACAATCAAGGGGAGTTCATACTTTCTAATTAAAAAATTATTATAACGCGAATATTTTTTTGACTCGATAAAAGAATAAATAAAAAAGAGCGACAAAGTGATAGAAAACAAACTCTGGTTGATTTTTAGTCTATCTATAATATAAGAGGAGATTCCATGAAAAATGTAACCGATTCTTTCGTTTTGGACTACTGGCCATCTGCCGGGAGTTTCGGATTTAATACCGATATTTTAGCAACAAATCTAATAAATCTAAGTGTAGTGATTGGTGTATTAATTTTTTGGAAAGGAGTGTGTGCGAGTTGTTTATTTTCAAGAATAGGCTGGATCCTACCAGCTGTACCCTTTACGCCCTAAATAGGAAAGAAAGGTGCATGATCCCGCGAATTACTTATGAATAAATTCTATGTAAGAACCGCAGCATTTCGTGATTAACTGGGAAATTCACTTTGATTCTCTAGTAACCAGTAATTTTGGGCTATTACTAAGATGGTTAAAGCAAACCGTTTGAAGTCTAGATGCATCATGGTACTCTTTCTACCACTATGCTAGTATAGAGATGGTTTTAAAATAACTATTTTATCGATATAGGACACTCGTCTCGATAAAATGATTTCAACTAATTATAAAAGGACATTTTACTTTTTTATCCAATGCTGAATCGACGACCTGTGTCTTAATGTATATGTAAAAAATTCTTGGATTTTAATTGAAGAAAAAAAAACAGCTTTGCTGACAATTGTATATTTTTTATTTTGTCAGAAGAGTCCCTAAGTATTTTAGTTTTTCATTAGATTTTTATTTTTTCTAGTGGGCTA
>JAWJED010000046.1:2080878-2088378 GCA_033675135.1 Frankliniella intonsa | reverse complement strand
CGTTAAGCGTCTCTAATTCAAAACCGAACATGAAACTTTGGTTTCATCCGGCTCCTTTAGGGAAAATGAGGGAATTTTTGTACAAAGATATCAACAAAATAAAAAATTAAGCCCATAAGATCTATGTCAGCTTTTTGTGTGACTAAAACGAATCGCTTTATAGATGATCCTTCTAGAACTACAAGAAGGTGATTCTGGCAAACTTTCTAGTTACTCCGTTCTCTATTTCTATTTGAGAGGATCTAAGGTAAGGAAAAATTTTCCACCGAGCTAAACCAACAGATTGATATCTATAGTAGACTAAAGTCATCGGTCAATAGCTATTTTGCTTCAATTTCTTTAGATAAAAAATTGCAAGATTTAGTTACGATTTGAAAGTCTCTTTCTATCTTCAGCCATAGATCCTGTACTCATACTTAAAAAAGGAAATCTTGGTAGAATCTCACAATTCTGTTTCGTCATTTCAGAATCCAACCCTGTCAGTTAATTTATAAGTGACTTATGGATACAAATCACGAGAATGTGTATTTTTCTCTAATTTATCATTGAGAGGTAAAGGATTAAATCCTTTATAAGAAATAAAGTTTTTGATCGGAATATGAATAAAACCGAAAGACCCTTTAACTTTAAGGGTTAAAAGAACGAATCACACTTTTACCACTAAACTATACCCGCTACAATACGATTATTGTATGCAAATGGACCTTTGTCGAATCCCAAAAGTGTATCATCAAAGAATCAGCAAAATGAGTATGTTGCACTTTTTTTGCGGGAGGGGAGATAGGAGAAAATTTAATGAGATTTGAAAAAGATGCTTCACTTAATTGAAATTCAATTGAAATTGAATACTTGGTTGCTGAAGAAGATAGATACAGCTCTCAAAAATACTCAAATAAAATAATAAATGAAGAGTGCATTTTGGAAAAATCGATAGTTTCTTTTGAACGGAAAAAACAATACAATATCACAACAACAAAAAAGAAGAACGACTCTTTTTTGTTGGTTGACTATTCAATTGAATATATTGAATATAATAAAAAAAAAGTATTTTTTTAATCCGATACCGATATAAATTATAAATATAGTGTATAATTCGTAATTTGCAGGGAACGCCCGGCTGGGTCAGTACCAAGCCGGGCCATTTCGAAATAAAATCAAAATAAGGGCCTTTCTAACAAAATAAACACTAAATCAAAATAAGGGTACCCCTTTATTTTGATTTAGTTCGGTTGTTGACGCCACTTTTTTAGTCTAAAAATTCCCGATTTGTCTATCTCTCTATCTATAATATAATTAATATAATAATATATATAAATAATATATAAAATATATAATAATATAATATTAATATAATATAATATTATAATATAATAAATATATATAAAATATATATAGTAAATAGTGATTATTAATATTATATTAAATTAATATTAATAAATATTAATATTTAATAAATATTATAGTAATTTAAATTAAATTATAGTAATTTAATGGTAATATAATAGAGAATGAGAATAGAGATATAAGAGGAAAAAGAGAGAATCGTTACATTATGTGTAATGGAATAATTATATCTCTCAATTTGGAGAGATGGCTGAGTGGACTAAAGCGTCGGATTGCTAATCCGTTGTACGAGTTATTCGTACCGAGGGTTCGAATCCCTCTCTTTCCGTTTACATCGATGTCTTGAGTTTTTTCCAATTTTTTCGATCGTAGTTAAATTAGTTACATAGATAAAACCTAAAAAATTGGAAAATTAACCAAAGAAAAACTGTTAAATTCTATTCTTCACGTCCAGGATTACGCCCCGGATCATTAGATAGGAATCCAAAGATAAAGAGAGACACAAAAAATATTACTACGGTATAAACTAAGAGTTTCAGAGTAAGCATTACAAATCTCCAAGATAATAAAAAAGAGAATAGATCTTCCATTTTTCTACCACATATCCTACTTTTACACCAATACCAAGAAATGAAAAATGAAGTTTTTTCAAGAAATTCTAAATTAATTATTAATTGTCAAAATTTTATTTTTTCATTAATTTTTTTATATTAAATTTTATATAAAATTTAAATTATCTATTGGCAGACCCTAATAGACAGGGTTAAGTTCTTTCAAAGTCAAAAACCAGGAAAGGGGTAAAGCCGACTTTCTAGCGACTATCCAAAAATTCAGTATGCGAATCGCAGGTTCCTATACTAAAACTTTTCTAATTTTATTTAGACTTTTTACTTGAAGAAATTAAGATATTGATTTCATCGAAAACTTACAGCAGCTTGCCAAACAAAAGCTAAGAGAAAAAAAGCACAGGTATGACTGGCATAACATCTACGATTGGATTCAAAAGCATATGCTTCGGGTAATTTGCCGAAGAAAAAACTACTCGAATAAAGGGCAGAGTTAATAGAAATACAGATCAAACTAATGAGATTAAGCATAACATATATTTTGTTCTTGGAGATAATTGCATTTTGATTGATTTTTGATATACCATACCGAAAAAGGAAGAAAGTAAACAAGATAGACTCCTTTTTTCTATGAACCAACCCAATCAAAAATCCTTTAATTCTCCTTTGAGAATTTAAGAAATCATACTTTCATACAATATCTTAATTGAATTCTATTTAATGATCAATAAATAAAGTTTAATTTTCTAAATTTTAGAATAATTTTGTAAATTTTATATGTATATATCAAAAGGTAGTACCAATATCTTCTATAAATATTAGACATTTCAACTTAAGTTGACAAAGAACTAATACCAATTCATTCTAATATATGAATTCTTATTTCAAATTCGAAATTGAAATGGGGCGTCGCCAAGTGGTAAGGCAACGGGTTTTGGTCCCGCTATTCGGAGGTTCGAATCCTTCCGTCCCAGCGTATTTGTATTTTTATCCTACATTATTTCCCTAAAAAAAAGAAGAAAGAGGGGAAGATTCATCCATATTCATTTCAATGTCTGGGTCTTTTAAAATATCGTTAGATTACCAAATGCTCAAAGGCTCGAGATCGTAGAGAAATGCCCATATCTTATGGAACCTTTTTGTATTCTTTTGTTTGATTTAGTTAGTTATTTCAAATTAAATCAGTAATGAACCCATTCAAAAGAAAGGCTTATTTTTACGAAGATTTTAAAAATAAATAAAAAAAAATTACTAATTTCTTGTATTAATTCCTTGTATTGGGAAGTGTAATCTGGAATCTTTGGAATTTAACTCGAGATTTTTCATTTATTTTATTTTATATAGTATGTTTTTAGGTATGTTAAATTGATATATGATATGTTAAATGTTAAAAATGTCGTTTTACTAAGTAATTTACGAAAAATCCTTCGGCATAGCGCCATAGAATAATATTCTAATCGCATAGAATAATATTCTAATAATACTAATATATATATACTTCTATATATTCTATATACTTATTATATATATTATATAATTATATATTATAATTTATATTATAATTATATATTATATATATATAGATTATATAGATATAGAAGATATAGAAATATGAAATATATAGAAATATAGAATATATAGAATATAAATATATATATATAATACAAGTATAGAGTATAGAAGCAAAAGTCTAGATTCTAGATTATAGTTACAGTGTCTGTGTACAGCTGAACCAATGACTATTCATGATTCCCTAATTGAATCAATTCCATACCGGTTCCAAATTTTAGGAATGTTATGTTAAAACTCCGTTTAAAACGATGTGGTAGAAAGCAACGTGCGGCTTGAAGGACGCGATCCGTTGTGGATTTTTCCATCCACCATTTTTCTATTTATCTCGAAATGAGGGTGCTCTTGGCTCGACACTATTTGTTCTATTAGACTTGAACCCTTTTTTGTTGGTTTGTAAAAGTAATAGTTCATGGTATAGCTCGAGTAGAAAGGCTTAATTCATTTCTCGGGGACAAGGATCTAGGGTTAATGCCAATCAATTGTAACAACTTCGTAAATGTATTTTCCATATATAGAAACTTAATTGGAGCAAGTTTTCTATTAAAAAAGGTAAAACTTGTTGGAATTGGTTCAACTTTTTTATTCAAAGTGGGTCATGCCTGAATCAACTGTTCAGAGGAATCTTTGCTACAAACAAATCAAAAAGGGTATGTTGCTGCCATTTTGAAAGGATTAGATTAAGAAGCGATGAAGTAATGTTTAAACCCAATGATTTAAAATAAGGATCTAAGAACAAGTAAAGCCCATTTTAATTGTCTCGATAGTCTCAATAATTATCTATAACTGGATTAGCCCAAAGAAAACAAATCCAAATTTAAATCAGATCCAGATAAAGAAAAGGGGTAAAGACCACTCAAGAAATGAAATAGACTAAATATTTTTCTTTTGAGATATTTGAGAGTTATACAACTTGAGTTAGGAGTATGAATGCTTTTTTAATTAAAAAAACTAAAATAAAAGTCTGTCTATTTCTCATTTCATTTATTCTAATTGCACACATAGACAAAACTTAGAAAAAAATCATTTTTCGTGAGCCGTACGAGGAAAACCTCGTATACGTTTCTGGGGGGTATTGTTCATCTACGTCTATCCCAATGAGCCGTTTATCGAATTGTTGCAATTGATGTTCGATCTCGAAGAGAAGGAAGAGATCTTCGAAAAGTGGGCTTTTATTATCCAATGAAGAATCAAATTTATTTAAATGTTCCTCTTATTTTATATTTCCTCGAAAAAGGTGCTCAACCCACAGGAACTGTTCAGAATCTTTTAACCAAAGCAGAAGTTTTTAAGGAACTTACGTCGAATCAAATGCAATTTAACTAAAAATAAATACCAAGGGGAAAACCAAGTATAGGAAAATTCGAATAAAAGTTCCTACCCCTTGGTATTTATATTGTATTTGTATCTATCATTTCTTTACGCTGACTCCGACGATTTCGAACGAGAAAACTTTAGTTTAGTGATCTGAAAAATATAACTAATAAAACTCGGTAATTTCCTTCAATTGTATGGTTTTCGTTGGAACTCCGACTAAACACCAAGTAATTCACGTTGCGTATTCGACTTAAACGGATCAACTACATTCTAGAACGAAAGATCCGCTTTTTCAATTCTTCGATTGACCGTTTTCTATTTATCTTATTTTTTGAGAGTAGATATCCAGTATCAATCCAAGATAATTTTGGTTTAATTTCAATTCAAATCAAGAACAAGAAATAAAAAAAAACGACTTCAATGCAATTTTTTGTTTTCCCACTTTCTGCTTTGAGGAACATTTATATTGACAATAGTGTATCGAAGAAATATAATCCATCGTGATAAATGAACTGGGTCTATTTATTTCTCTTTATGTACCAAAGATGTACCAAAGGGATTTAGCTGAATTTCAAAAATTTACCTTAGTCAAATGATGCTTTCTTCACTACAAGAAATTTTTGATTCTAAAGGGTGCTCTATTTTCTTTTCTAATTTTATATCCTTTTATATCAGAATTTCTTATATTTTCATTTAATTATTTGTATTAATTATTTGTATTTGTAGTGTATTAATTATTTGTATTTTATTTGTATTTGTAGGTTTTGAATCCATTATAATTTTTTTATTTGTTAGTTGTTAGTTCAATATTTTGTTAGTTGATCCAACCTCCCGTCCCTTTGTTTAAATTAACTTAATTTTTTATTCTCATTGGATCACATTTTTTTGTAAATTTTGGTTGATTTTGTTTCTTCGGGTTGCTAACTCAACGGTAGAGTACTCGGCTTTTAAGTGCGGCTTGAATCTTTTACACATTTGAATGAAGTTAGGAATTCGTCCATACCGTTGGTAAAATTTGGAAGACCACGACTAATCCTGAAAAGGAATAAATGGAAAAAATAGCATGTCGTATCAATAGAGAGTTCGTAGGATATTTTATTCTTATCGCATAGTTACAAAATATTGTTCGAATTCTTGGAACTAAAAAAGTTAGGTCAAATGAATAAATGGATAGAGTTCGGGCTTTATGGCTTCAATTAAGTAAAAGAAAGAAAAAGCAACCAGCTTCCCTTCTCAATTGGAATAATTTCCTGATCTAATTAGACGTTAAAACTCAATTAGTGCCTCATAGGGAAAAAGTTTATCCCCCTCATGCGGGGATTCGATATTTTGTACTGAATCCTAACTATTGCCTGCCATTCTATGTGGAAAAGAAGCAGTATATTGATAAAAAAGTTTTTCCGAAATCAAAAGAGCGATTAGGGTTAAAAATAAAAGATTTCGAATCATCTTGTTCTAGGATAATATGCATGAATAAAATGAACTGAATGTAAAAATGTAAAGAGAATTTCGAGAATCTGTTGATAAATTTCACTATCTCCAAGGAATCTATTTCGAATAAAAGATCTTGTTTTGACTGTATCGCACTATGTATTGATAACCCCCAAAAAAATAAATATTCTACCTTTGATTCAAATCGAATTTTAAATGGAGGAAATAAAAACCTATTTACAGACCAAGGGATTTCAACAACAAGACTTCCTATATCCACTTATCTTTCAGGAGTCTATTTATACCTTTGCTCACGATCGTGGTTTCAGTAGATCAATTTCGCCGGGTTATGACAATCAATCCAGTTTTTGATTGTGAAACGAATAATTACTCGAATGTATCAACAGAATAAGTTTATTATTTCTCATAATGATTCGAACCAAAATCCATTTTTCTTGTTCAACACGAATTTGTATTCTCGAATCATATCAGAGGGATTTGCTTTTATTGTAGAAATTCCGTTTTATCTTCGAGTAATTTCTTGTATCGAAGGGACAAAGATAACCAAATCTCAGAATTTACGATCAATTCATTCACTATTTCCTTTTATAGAGGACAATTTGTCGCATTTAAATTTTGTATTAGATACGGAAATCCCTATCCTGTCCATGCCGAAATCTTGGTTCAAGCTCTTCGCTATTGGTTAAAAGATGCCTCTTCCTTGCATTTATTACGATTCTTTCTCAGCGAGTCTTGGAATGGGAATAGTCTTTTTAATGCAAAAACTTTCTTTTCAAAAAAAATCAAAGAGTTTTCTTATTCTTATATAGTTTTCATGTATATGAATATGAATCCATTTTCGTTTTTCTACGCAATCAATCCTTTCATTTACGATCAACGTCTTTTGAGCTTTTTCTTGAACGAATCTATTTCTATAGAAAAATAGAAGTCCTTGTGAAAGTCTTTGAGAAGGTTACGGATTTTCAAGAGAATCTATGGTTGGTGAAGGAACCTTGCATACATTATATTAGGTATAAAAAAAAATTATTCTGTCTTCCAAAGGCAGATATCGTTTCCTGAATAAATGGAAATGTTACCTTGTGAATTTTTGGCAATGGTATTTTTCTTTGTGGTTTTCCGCAAGAAAGATTTTTGTTAACCAATTAGCCAACCATTCTGTAGAATTTTGGGTTATTTTGCAAGCGTACGGATGAACCTTTTGTTGGTACGTAGTCAAAGTATAGAAAATTCATTTATAATGAATAATGCTATT
>JAWJED010000046.1:2070878-2075878 GCA_033675135.1 Frankliniella intonsa | reverse complement strand
CGTTTTCTAAAACTCTTTGATCTCCGAATTTTGAGTATCCTACTTTCACGCAATTCACAGGGTTCAACAAGCAATCGATATTTCACGATCAAGGGTGTAATACTCTTTGTAGTAGCGGTCCTTATATATCGTATTAACAATCGAAATATGGGCGAAAGAAAAATATCTATTTGAGGGGCTTCTTCCTATACCTCTTAATTCCATTGGACTCCAGAAATGATACATTGGAAGAATTGGTTGGGTCTTCCAATATCAATAGGTTGGTTGTTTCGCTCCTGTATCTTCCAAAAGGGAAAAAGATCTCTGAGAGTTGTTTCCTGAATCCGAAAGAGAGTACTTGGGCTCTCCCAATAACTAAAAAGTGTAGCATGCCTGAATCTAACTGGGGTTCGCGGTGGTGGAGGAACTGGATCGGAAAAAGAGTGATTCTAGTTGTAAGATATCTAATGAAACCGCCGCTGGAATTGAGATCTTATTCAAAGAGAAAGATCTCAAATATCTGGAGTTTCTTTTTGTATATTATATGGATGATCCGATCCGCAAGGACCCTGATTGGGAATTGTTTGATCGTCTTTCTCTGAGGAAGAGTCGAAATAGAATCAACTTGAATTCAGGACCGCTATTCGAAATCTTAGTGAAACACTGGATTTCTTATCTGATGTCTGCTTTTCGTGAAAAAATACCAATTGAAGTGGAGGGTTTCTTCAAACAACAAAGGGCTGGGTCAACTATTCAATCAAATGATATTGAGCATGTTTCCCATCTCTTCTCGAGAAACAGGTGGGCTATTTCTTTGCAAAATTGTGCTCAATTTCATATGTGGCAATTTCGCCAAGACCTCTTCGTTAGTTGGGGAAGAATCCGCACGAATCGGATTTTTGAGGAACGTATCGAGAGAGAATTTTTTTGGTTAGACAGTGTGTGGTTGGTAAACAAGGATCGGTTTTTAGAAAGAGAAAGGTACGTAATGTATCGTCAAATATTCAATATGATTCCACAAGGTCCAGTTTCGTTCAAGTAACGGATTCTAGCCAACGGAAAGGATCTTCTGATCAATCCAGAGACCGTTTGGATTCCATTAGTAATGAGGATTCTGAATATCACATAAATCAAAGAGAGATTCAACCACTAAAAGAAAGATCGATTCTTTGGGATCCTTCCTTTCTTCAAACGGAAGGAACAGAGATAGAATCGGACCGATTCCCGAAATGCCTTTCTGGATATTCCTCAATGTCCCGGCTATTCACGGAACGTGAGAAGCAGATGATTAATCATCTGCTTCCGGAAGAAATCGAAGAATTTCTTGGGAATCCTACAAGATCGGTTCGTTCTTTTTCTATGATAGATGGTCAGAACTTCATCTGGGTTCGAATCTTACTGAGAGGTCCACTAGAGATCAGAAATTATTGAAGAAAGATCTTTCTTTGTCCCTTCCAGGCGATCGGAAAATAAAGAACTGGTTACTATATTCAAGATAATTACGTATTTACAAAATACTGTCTCAATTCATCCTATTTCATCAGATCCGGGGTGTGATAGGGTTCTGAAGGATGAACCGGATATGGACAGTTCCCATAAGATTTCATTCTTGAACAAAAATCCATTTTTGGATTTATTTCATCTATTCCCTGACCGGAACAGGGAGGATACACGTTACACCACGATTTTGAATCCGAAGAGATATTTCAAGAAATGGCAGATCTATTCACTCTATCACTAACCGAGCCGGATCTGGTGTATCATAAGGGATTTGCCTCTTCCATTAATTCCTACGGATTGGATCAAAACAATTCTTGAACGAGGCCGGGGTCGATGTAATTGAGAAAAAGAACTCTTTATTGGTTCTACCTCCTTTTTTCTGAAGAGGGTGAATCTTTTCTCGAAGGATCAGAAAAAATGGGTCCAGATCTCCTGCGGGAATGATTTGGAAGATCCAAAACCAAAAATAGTAGTATTTGCTAGCAACAAGATAATGGAGGCAATCAATCAATATAGATTGATCCGAAATCGGATTCAAATCCAATATAGTACCTATGGGTACATAAGAAATCTATTGAATCGATTCTTTTAATGAATCGATCCGATCGCAACTTCGAATATGGAATTCAAGGGGATCAAATAGGAAAGGATACTCTGAATCATAGAACTATAATGAAATATACGATCAACCAACATTTATCGAATTTGAAAAAGAGTCAGAAGAAATGGTTCGATCCTCTTATCTTTATTTCTCGAACCGAGAGATCCATGAATCAGGATCCTGATGCATATAGATACAAATGGTCCAATGGGAGCAAGAATTTCCAGGAACATTTGGAACATTTCGTTTCGGAGCAGAAGAGCCGTTTTCAAATAGTGTTTGGTCGATTACGTATTAATCAATATTCGATTGATTGGTCTGAGGTTATCGACAAAAAAGATTTGTCTAAGTCACTTTGTTTATTTTTGTCCAAGTTACTTCTTTTTTTGCCCAAGTTTCTTCTCTTTTTGTCTAACTCACTTCCTTCTTTTTTCTTTGTGAGTTTTGGGGGTATCTCCATTCATAGGTCCGAGATCCACATCTATGAATTGAAAGGTCCGAATGATCCACTCTGTAATCAGTTATTAGAATCAATAGGTCTTCAAATTGTTCATTTGAAAAAATGGAAACCCTTTTATTGGATGATCATGATACTTCCCGAAAATCTAAATTCTTGATCAATGGAGGAACACCCTTTTTGTTCAATAAGATACCAAAGTGGATGATTGACTCATTCCATACTAGACGCAGGAAATCCTTTGATAACGCGGATTCCTATTTCTCAATGATATTCCACAATCAAGACAATTGGCTGAATCCCGTGAAACCATTTCATAGAAGTTCATTGATATCTTCTTTTATAAAGCAAATCGACTTCGATTCTTGAATAATCCACACCACTTCTGCTTCTATTGTAACACAAGATTCCCCTTTTCTGTGGAAAAGGACCGTATCAAAAATTATGATTTTACGTATGGACAATTCCTCAATATCTTGTTCATTCGCAACAAAATATTTTCTTTGTGTGTCGGTAAAAACATGCTTTTGGGGGAGAGATACTAGTTCATCAATCGAGTCACAGGTATCTAACATATTCAACGATTTTACACAAAGTGTTGACGAAACGTATAACTTGTACAAATCTTTCCATTTTCCAAGTCGATACGATCCATTCGTTCGTAGAACTATTTACTCGATCGCAGACATTTCTGGAACACCTCTAACAGAGGGACAAATAGTCAATTTTGAAAGAACTTATTGTCAACCTCTTTCAGATATGAATCTAGCTGATTCAGAAGGGAAGAACTTGCATCCGTATCTCAATTTAAACATGGGTTTGATTCACCCTCCATGTTCTGGAGAAATATTTACCATCCGAAAAGAGGAAAAACGGAGTCTTTGTCTAAATAAATGCGTTGAGAAAGGGCAGATGTATAGAACCTTTCAACGAGATAGTGCTTTTTCAACTCTCTCAAAATGGAATCTATTCCAAACATATATGCCGTGGTTCCTTACTTCGACAGGGTACAAATATCTAAAATTTATATTTTTAGATACTTTTTCAGACCTATTGCCAATACTAAGTAGCAGTCAAAAATTTGTATCCATTTTTCATGATATTATGCACGGATCTGGTATATCATGTCGAATTCTTCCGAAAAATGGTGTCTTACACAATGGAATCTGATAAGTGAGATTTCGAGTAAGTGTTTCCAGAATCTTCTTCTGTCCGAAGAAATGATTCATCGAAATAATGAGTCACCGTTGATATCTACACATCTGAGATCGCCAAACGTTCGGGAGTTCCTCTATTCAATCCTTTTCCTTCTTCTTGTTGCTGGATATTTCGTTCGTACACATCTTCTCTTTGTTTCCCGGGCCTCTAGTGAGTTACAGACAGAGTTCGAAAGGGTCAAATCTTTGATGATTCCATCATCTATGATGGAGTTGCGAAAACTTCTGGATAGGTATCCTCCATCTGCACCGAATTCTTTCTGGTTAAAGAATCTCTTTCTAGTTACTCTGGAACAATTAGGAAATTCTCTAAAAGAAATACGGGCTTCTGGCGGCAACGTGCTTGGTCCCGCTTATGGGGTCAAACCAATACGTTCTAAGAAGAAATATTTGAATATCAATCTCATCGATATCATCGATCTCATAAGTATCATACCAAATCCCATCAATCGAATCACTTTTTCGAGAAATACGAGACATCTAAGTCATACAAGTAAAGACATCTATTCATTGATAAGAAAAAGAAAAAACGAGAGGGGTGATTGGATTGATGATAAAATAGAATCCTGGGTCGCGAACAGTGATTCGATTGATGATAAAGAAAGAGAATTCTTGGTCCAGTTCTCCACCTTAAGGGCAGAAAAAGGATTGATCAAATTCTATTGAGCCTGACTCATAGTGATGATTTATCAAAGAATGACTCTGGTTATCAAATGATTGAACAACCGGGAGCATTTTACTTACGATACTTAGTTGACATTCATAAAAAGTCTCTATTGAATTATGAGTTCAATACACCCTGTTTAGCAGAAAGACGGGTATTTCTTGCTCATTATCAGACAATCACTTATTCACAAACTTCGTGTGGGACTAATACTTTGCATTTCCCATCTCATGGAAAACCCTTTTCGCTCCGCTTAGCCTTATCCCCTCTAGGGGATTTTAGTGATAGGTTCTATAGGAACTGGACGATCTTATTTGGTCAAATACCTAGCGACAAACTCCTATGTTCCTTTCATTACGGTATTTCTGAACAAGTTCCTGGATAACAAGCCTAAACTTCTTATTGATGATAGTGACGATATTGATGATAGTGACGATATTGATGATAGTGACGATATCGATCGTGACCTTGCTAGGGAACTGGAACTGCTAGCTATGATGAATGCGCTAACTATGAATATGATGCCGGAAATAGACCGATTTTATATCACCCTTCAATTCGAATTAGCAAAAGCAATGTCTC
>JAWJED010000046.1:2034757-2037257 GCA_033675135.1 Frankliniella intonsa | reverse complement strand
AGGATCGAACCATTTCTTCTGACTCTTTTTCAAATTCGATAAATGTTGGTTGATCGTATATTTCATTATAGTTCTATGATTCAGAGTATCCTTTCCTATTTGATCCCCTTGAATTCCATATTCGAAGTTGCGATCGGATCGATTCATTAAAAAGAATCGATTCAATAGATTTCTTATGTACCCATAGGTACTATATTGATTTGAATCCGATTTCGGATCAATCTATATTGATTGATTGCCTCCATTATCTTGTTGCTAGCAAATACTACTATTTTTGGTTTTGGATCTTCCAAATCATTCCCGCAGGAGATCTGGACCCATTTTTTCTGATCCTTCGAGAAAAAGATTCACCCTCTTCAGAAAAAAAGGAGGTAGAACCAATAAAGAGTTCTTTTTCTCAATTACATCGACCCCGGCCTCCTTCAAGAATTGTCTTTGATCCAATCCGTAGGAATCAATAGAAAAGGCAAGTCCCTTATGATACACCAGATCCGGCTCGGTTATTGATAGAGTGAATAGATGTGCCATTTCTTGAAATCTCTCTTCTCACTCAAAATCGTGGCGTACCGTGTATCCCCCCCTCTTCCGTTCATGGAATAGATGAAATAAATAAAAAAATGGATTTTTGTTCAAGAATGAAATCTTATGGGAACTGTCCATATCCGGTTCATCCTTCAGAACCCTATCACACCCCGGATCTGATGAAATAGGATGAATTGAGACAGTATTTTGTAAATACGTAATTATCTTGAATATAGTAACCAGTTCTTTATTTTCCGATCGCCTGAAGGGACAAAAGAAAGATCTTTCTTCAATAATTTCTGATCTCTAGTGGACCTCTCAGTAAGATTCGAACCCAGATGAAGTTCTGACCATCTATCATAGAAAAAGAACGAACCGATCTTGTAGGATTCCCAAGAAATTCTTCGATTTCTTCCGGAAGCAGATGATTAATCATCTGCTTCTCACGTTCCGTGAATAGCCGGGACATTGAGGAATATCCAGAAAGGCATTTCGGGAATCGGTCCGATTCTATCTCTGTTCCTTCCGTTTGAAGAAAGGAAGGATCCCAAAGAATCGATCTTTCTTTTAGTGGTTGAATCTCTCTTTGATTTATGTGATATTCAGAATCCTCATTACTAATGGAATCCAAACGGTCTCTGGATTGATCAGAAGATCCTTTCCGTTGGCTAGAATCCGTTACTTGAACGAAACTGGACCTTGTGGAATCATATTGAATATTTGACGATACATTACGTACCTTTCTCTTTCTAAAAACCGATCCTTGTTTACCAACCACACACTGTCTAACCAAAAAATTCTCTCTCGATACGTTCCTCAAAATCCGATTCGTGCGGATTCTTCCCCAACTAACGAAGAGGTCTTGGCGAAATTGCCACATATGAAATTGAGCACAATTTTGCAAAGAAATAGCCCACCTGTTTCTCGAGAAGAGATGGGAAACATGCTCAATATCATTTGATTGAATAGTTGACCCAGCCCTTTGTTGTTTGAAGAAACCCTCCACTTCAATTGGTATTTTTCACGAAAAGCAGACATCAGATAAGAAATCCAGTGTTTCACTAAGATTTCGAATAGCGGTCCTGAATTCAAGTTGATTCTATTTCGACTCTTCCTCAGAGAAAGACGATCAAACAATTCCCAATCAGGGTCCTTGCGGATCGGATCATCCATATAATATACAAAAAGAAACTCCAGATATTTGAGATCTTTCTCTTTGAATAAGATCTCAATTCCAGCGGCGGTTTCATTAGATATCTTACAACTAGAATCACTCTTTTTCCGATCCAGTTCCTCCACCACCGCGAACCCCAGTTAGATTCAGGCATGCTACACTTTTTAGTTATTGGGAGAGCCCAAGTACTCTCTTTCGGATTCAGGAAACAACTCTCAGAGATCTTTTTCCTTTTGGAAGATACAGGAGCGAAACAACCAACCTATTGATATTGGAAGACCCAACCAATTCTTCCAATGTATCATTTCTGGGTCCAATGGAATTAAGAGGTATAGGAAGAAGCCCTCAAATAGATATTTTTCTTTCGCCCATATTTCGATTGTTAATACGATATATAAGGACCGCTACTACAAAGAGTATTACACCCTTGATCGTGAAATATCGATTGCTTGTTGAACCCTGTGAATTGCGTGAAAGTAGGATACTCAAAATTCGGAGATCAAAGAGTTTTAGAAAACGTTCTTGGTGGAAAAAATGTGAATGAAAGACCCCACTGAATTGAATTCGGTCCCTGAATCTAAGAAATAGTGAGAATTCTTGATCTCTCTCAATTCGCAAATCCAGGATTTGAAGGGATATCCTCTCATTGATTCCTCCTAAATGACATTGATTTATCCTAAAGATTTTAGTTGAATTTAAATTTGGTTATTCCCCTCGTAAGAGGATCCACGCTAAGCATCCATGGCTGAATGGTTAAAGCGCCCAACTCATAATTGGCGAATTCGTAGGTTCAATTCCTACTGG
>JAWJED010000046.1:1989757-2032257 GCA_033675135.1 Frankliniella intonsa | reverse complement strand
ACAGTTATGATACTAGAACTCATGTCCTATAGAGCATGTTATCCCGTGTTACAATTGGTTTGTGCCGCAGCATCGAATGCCCGGTCCGTTCTTGGTTCCGACAAAGTCAATTTAATAATTAGTAAAGCTGAGGTTAACAAAGGTCGTACCGTCAAGAAATTAAAACCTCGAGCCCGAGGGCGTAGTTATGCAATAAAAAGAACTTCATGTCATATAACTATTGTATTGAAAGATATCTCTTTAGATGAATATGAAGATATGTATCCTTTAAGATAACAAAGGGCAACTGTGGTATATCATGATGTATATAGTAGTGGGGTAGTATGGGACAAAAATAAATCCACTTGGTTTCCGGCTTGGTACAAGTCAAAGTCATCATTCCCTTTGGTTTGCACAACCAAAAATTATTCTGAGGGTTTACAAGAAGATCAAAAATAAGAGATTTTATAAAAATTATATACAAAAGAAAATGAGAATATCCTCCGGCGCCGAGGGAATTACCCGTATAGAGATTCAAAAAGAATCGATTTGATCCAGATAATAATCTTTATGGGATTTCCAAAGTTCTTAATCGAAAGTCGTCCGCGAGGAATCGAAGAATTACAGATAAATCTACAAAAGGAATTTCATTATGTGAACCGAAAACTTAACATTGCTATTACAAAAATAGCAAAACCTTATGGAAACCCTACTATTCTTGCAGAATTTATAGCCGGACAATTAAAGAGTAGGGTTTCATTTCGAAAAGCGATTAAAAGGCTATTGAATTAACTGAACAAGCAGAGACAAAAGGAATTCAAATACAAATAGCAGGCCGTATCGACGGCAAAGAAATTGCGCGTGTCGAATGGATTAGAGAAGGTAGGGTTCCTCTGCAAACCATTCGAGCTAAGATTGATTATTGTTCTTATACAGTTCGAACTATTTATGGAGTATTAGGCATAAAAATTTGGATTTTTTGAATAATAAGAAAACTTTCATTGGTTTTTCTTTATATCGA
Organism: Frankliniella intonsa; assembly: GCA_033675135.1. Lineage (NCBI taxonomy): Eukaryota > Metazoa > Arthropoda > Insecta > Thysanoptera > Thripidae > Frankliniella > Frankliniella intonsa. Next base: position 2,031,257 of record JAWJED010000046.1, on the reverse strand, counting down.
TTAATTGACCAAAAAAGGGGAGATTCGTTCTTTTGCTTTTTCGAGCTAATCGAAGTGATTATTAATTCTATGGGTTTTAATAAAAATTCAATTCACTTTTTTGATATAATTGCTATGCTTAGTGTGTGACTCGTTGGTTTTTAGGATTAGGATTCAAAAGCCAATCCAGTAGTATGAAAACCAACCCATTACTTCGTATTATCTCGATCTCAAGAACCAGTCAAGATATGATAAATCAGTCATATCTTTGGAGCAACTGAAAAAACTTTAATTCTAAGATTAAATTGAAAGAAAAATAAAGAAGCAAGGTGTGGATAACTGGAAAAATGAGAGAAAGAAAGAAAAAAATCAATGATCTAAAATTTCAAAATAAAAATAAATATGTAAGGTCTAGGAAACATCTCATAAAAACAATGTAATAAAGCATAAATACTATCATATATATAGAAAGATTAAACGAATCTTTCTTAACAAAGAAATACTCAAGAGCTTCGAGCCGATAAAGACTAAGAGGATTGACTCAAAATAAAATTGGATTATGAGCTCCGTTGTAGAATTCTGACCTAATCATTAAAGTACGAAGCAGTGGGAACGATGGAACCTTTGAATACAAACATTTTGAATGAATCGTACTGATTCACTAATTAGGATGGCGAAATGAACCAAAAAATTCATCTATTTTCAAAAATCATGAACAAGTGCTACGAAGATTGCAAGAGTAAACATTCGCCCGCGAAAACTTTTATTATTTCTTTTTTTGTTGAAGTTAGTAAACATACATAAAGATCAGAACGTTACAACTATGAAATATGAAAATTTTTATAAAAATGTTGTGATTTCAATTTAATAGAATTTTAATGCTGAATCCTTTATTTTTTATTTTTATTCGTATTCGCGAGGAGCTGGATGAGAAGAAATTCTCACATCCAGTTCTGTAGTAGAGATGGAATTTAAAAATAACCATCAACTATAACCCCAAAAGAACTAGATTTCGCAAACAACATAGAGGAAGAATGAAGGGAATGTCCTATCGAGGGAATCATATTTGTTTTGGTAAATATGCTCTTCAAGCACTTGAACCTGCTTGGATTACATCTAGACAAATCGAAGCAGGGCGACGAGCAATGACACGAAATGCACGCCGTGGTGGAAAAATTTGGGTCCGTATATTTCCAGACAAACCAGTTACAGTAAGACCCGCTGAAACACGTATGGGTTCGGGAAAGGATCCCCGAGTATTGGGTAGCTGTTGTGAAACCCGGTAGAATACTATACGAAATGGGGGTAACCGAAACTATAGCTAGAAGAGCTTTCTTAATAGCAGCATCCAAAATGCCTATACAAACTCAATTTATTATTTCGGGATAAAAATCTAGAACTGACAGGTGTTAGTTTGTGGAATGAAACAAAAGTGAAGTTTTTTTGAACAAAAAATATTTCTTTTATTTTCTTTATCTTTTGCATTAGAAGAATAGACTAAAAATTTGATATGATTCAACCCCAGACCTATTTAAATGTTGCAGATAATAGCGGGGCTCGAGAATTGATGTGTATTCGAATCCTAGGAGCTAACAATCGTCGATATGCGCATATTGGTGACATTATTGTTGCTGTGATCAAAGAAGCAGTGCCTAATATGCCCCTAGAAAAATCAGAAGTAGTCAGAGCTGTAATTGTTCGTACCCGTAAAGAACTTAAACGTGCCAATGGTATGATGATAAGATATGATGACAACGCTGCCGTTGTGATTGATCAAGAAGGAAACCCAAAAGGGACTCGAATTTTTGGTGCACTCCCCGGGAATTGAGACAATTCAATTTTACTAAAATAGTTTCATTAGCTCCTGAGGTATTATAAAAAAGTGGTATCTTTTCCGTATTTGAAAGAAATCAATTAAGAACTAGATTAATTCATGGATTGGGTGTTATGCATATACCTTGATGAAAAATTCCTATTCAGAAACCAATACCAATAATAATAATAAAAAAAAAAGAAAAACATGTTGATTATATCCAATTTTGAGGCACCAATAATTTTAGTCCACCATGGGTAGAGACACTATTGCCGAGATAATAACCTCGATAAGAAATGCTGATATGGATAAAAAAGAGTTGTTCGCATAGAATCTACTAATATTGCTGAAAATATTGTTCAAATACTTTTCCAAGAGGGGTTTATCGAAAACGTCAGAAAACATCGAGAAAAAGAAAAATTTTTTGGTTTTAACACTGCACCATAGAAGGAATAGGAAAAGACTTTATCGAAATTTTTTAAATTTAAAACGGATCAGTCGAACCGGCCTACGAATCTACTCGAACTCTCAACGAATCCCTAGAATTTTGGGTGGTATGGGTATTGTAATTCTTTCTACTTCTCGAGGTATAATGACAGACCGGGAGGCTCGACGAGAAGGAATTGGGGAGAAATATTGTGTTATATATGGTAACCCTCTTCTTTTTCTATGCAAATGGTCTCCGAAAGCTCTTCCGATTAAAAAAAAAAAAGAAAGGGCGGGGGTTGTCTAATCTTGTTTCGTCTCCATTAGCTGATACTTCAAGGGGCTTTACCTGAAATGAAAGAACAAAAATGGATTCATGAAGGTTTAATTACTGAATCACTTCCGAATGGCATGTTTCGGGTTCGGTTAGATAATGAAAATGTGATTCTAGGTTATGTTTCAGGAAAGATCCGACGTAGTTTTATACGGATACTGCCAGGAGATAAAGTAAAAATTGAAGTAAGTCGTTATGATTCGACCAGAGGACGTATAGTTTATCGACTCTGAAACAAGGATTAAAAGATTAGGTGGTTTTTATTCAAGATCATTCGAGATTAAAAATATCAAGAAACTTACTTTATAACAACTTACTTTCTATCAAAAAGTAGATTCAAAGGGATGACAACTATGAAAATAAGAGCTTCCATTCGTAAAATTTGTGACAAATGTCGACTAATACGTAGGCGTAGTCGCATTATAGTAATTTGTTCCAACTCGAGACATAAACAAAGACAAGGATAATAAAACTAGCTAAAGAACTCCCTGTACAAAAATCTATTTTGACACGAAATGGATATATCCATCGATTTCTGACTCCTATTTATAAGATAATACAATATGGCAAAAGCTATACCGAGAACAGGTTCGCGTAGGAATGTACGTATTGGTTTACGTAAGAGTACACGTAGAATATCAAAAGGGGTTATTCATGTTCAAGCAAGTTTCAATAATACCATTGTCGCGGTTACAGATGTACGGGGTCGGGTGATTTCCTGGTCCTCGGCCGGTACTTGTGGATTCACAGGTACGAGAAGGGGGACACCCTTTGCCGCCCAAACAGCTGCAGCAGTAGCTATTCGTACAGGAATGGATCAGGGTATGCAACGAGCAGAAGTCATGATAAAGGTCCCGGTCTGGGAAGGGACGCAGCATTACGAGCTATTCGTAGAAGTGGTATACTCTTAACTTTTTGTACGAGATGTAACCCCTATGCCACATAATGGCTGTAGACCGCCGAAAAAAGACGTGTCTAGAGATAAAGATTGAAGAAATTTTAAGAGAAACAAGAGAAATAAATAATTCAATAACCAAATAATATTATGGTTCGGGAGAAAGTAACAGTATCTACTCGGACACTACAGTGGAAGTGTCTTGAATCAAGACCAGACAGTAAACGTCTTTATTATGGCCGCTTTATTCTGTCTCCACTTATGAAAGGACAAGCCGACACAATAGGCATTGCGTTGCGAAGAGCTTTGCTTGGAGAAATAGAAGGAACATGTATTACACGTGTAAAATTTGAGAACGTTCCCCACGAGTATTCGACTATAACGGGTATTCAAGAATCTGTCCATGAAATTTTACTGAATTTGAAAGAAATTGTATTGAGAAGTGAACTATATGGAACTTGTGAGGCGTCTATTTGTGTCAGGGGTCCGGGGTATGTAACTGCTCAAGATATCATCTTACCAACGTATGTAGAAATCGTTGATAATAAACAACATATAGCTAGCTTGACAGAACCGATTAATTTTTGTATTGGATTAAAAATCGAAAGAAATCGTGGTTATCTTAAAAAATGCCACGGGTCTTTCAAGACGGAAGTTATCCTATAGATGCTGTATTCACGCCGGTTCGAAATGTAAATCATAGTATTCATTCCTATGGGAATCAGAATGAAAAACAAGAGATACTCTTTATCGAAATATGGACAAACGGGAGTTTAACTCCGAAAGAAGCACTTCATGAAGCGTCGAGAAATTTGATTGATTTGTTTCTTCGATTTTTACATAAGGAAGATGAAATGGGTCCTTTCGAGAACAATCAGCACACAATTCCTTTATCCCCTTTGCCCTTGGACGATAAATTGGATAAACTCGGAAAAAAAAAAAGAATCTATTTTTATTGATCAATCAGAATTCTCTCCTAGAGTATATAATTGTCTCAAAAGGTCCAACATATATACATTATTGGACCTTTTGAATAACAGCCAAGAAGATCTTATGAAAATTGAGCATTTTCGCCCAGAAGATGTAAAACAGATCTTAGGCATTCTCCAAAACCATTTCGCAGTTGATTTACCATATCAAAAGAAGTTTTTGAATTAAGAATTAAGATTAAATTAGGCTTTGAATCTGTAGCCCAATTCATCTATTCAAGAAAATTAATAACTTGTCTTGCGTGAATGGATATATCTAGGAGAATTCGCTTTGAAGCGACTATTCCCTAGATATACCGGAGTGTTTTTATTTCACAATTGAAGAACTTTAAAAAAGACCTAAAGTTAGGGATTTATCAATAGGTAATGTTGCACCAATACCCAACCAAAGAGCAACTACGGTACCAATCAAAAAGACAGCTGTCGCTACGGGACGTCGAAATGGATTTTGGAATTTATTAACATTTTCTAAAAGGGCACTATTAATAATCCTGCGGGTACTGAAACCATTAAAAGAACACCCAATAATTTATTCGGAACTGTACGAAGTATTTGAAATACGGGAAAGAAATACCATTCTGGTAAGATTTCCAAAGGAGTTGCAAATGGATCTGCTGGTTCGCCAATCATTGATGGTTCTAGAACAGCTAAGCCTACGTTACATGCAATAGTACCTAGAATTACTACTGGAAAAATATATAAAAGATCATTGGGCCATGCAGGTTCTCCATAATAATTATGACCCATACCTTTAGCTAATTTAGCTCTTAATACAGGATCATTTAAATCAGGCTTTTTGTTATTAGGATAGGTGAATTCTTATCGATTCATCCTCCCAAGGAACCGGACATGAGAATTTTTTATCATCCGGCTCGAGCAAGACTCAAAACAACCAAACGAATCCATAAAAAATATTATATATGAATGATTAAAATTTAATATAATAAAAAATTTTACGGAATTGAACTATACGTTGCAAAGCAAAGAATTCGGTTAGAAGTCTAAGTAAATACTCAATACCCAAGTTGGTTTACAAAGTTGATCATGATATGATCAAATACTTTTGGGTGGTCTCAGATTTTAGGATTACTATGCGATCTCCAAAATAGTTGGAGACGCAGATTTACTTGTTACTAATTTCGTCTAGCCTATATGTTTCTTTAGATCTCTTGTTTCACTCCGATAGTATTATTGATGATATCAATGCAGAGGAAATGAATGCATTTCCATACTATTAAATTTCCTAAGTATAAGTAGGAAATTAATTCAATATTGATTAAGCGAAATAGATAAAGACTAGATTTTATCTATTTCACTTAATGATACTAGATCTTACGGAGCCTGCTTATGCATAACACGATTCGAATCTGATCATAGAAAAGATTCCCTTCAAGTGAAACAGCCTATAGGGTTACATCATGGTTGGAACAAAGACACATTTGGTTGGCAATTACATACAATGTGGCAGACAGATATCTACACAGACCAATCAATAGGTCAAGTCACACACTCCCATAATCTAATTATCTCTTCGAAAAATTCCCCTCAACTCGACAATATTATTGATTTTTATTTGACACAATCAGTTGAAGAGAAATATCCAAATCTATGTGTTATTATTTTCAATAACCCATAGTTATAGCAATAAAATTCAATGAGTCCTCCTAAAAACAGATTGATTACAAATAAGAATTCTATATCTTCTTTATAAAGGACCCGAAATACCTTGTTTACGTATCATTGGAAAGTGCATTAACATAAATACAGCAGTAAGAAGTGGCAATACAAAAGTATGTAAACTATAAAAGCGGGTCAAAGTGGATTGTCCAACACTAGCACTTCCGCGTAATAATTCTACAAGAGGCGATCCTATTACCGGAATAGCGTCAGGTACACCTGTTACAATTTTGACTGCCCAATAGCCAATTTGATCCCAAGGTAAAGAATAACCTGTCACACCAAAGGATGCGGTCAATACTGCCAGAACCACACCTGTAACCCAAGTTAATTCGCGGGGTTTTTAAATCCACCGGTGAGATATACACGAAAAACGTGTAGAATCATCATTAGAACCATCATACTCGCTGACCATCGATGAACTGATCGGATTAACCAACCAAAGTTAACTTCTGTCATTATGTATTGAACAGAAGAAAAAGCTTCCGTAACGGTCGGCCTATAGTAAAAGTCATAGCAAACCCTGTAGCTACTTGGACTAAAAACAAGTAAGGGTAATCCCCTAAACAATAAAATATATTGACATGGGGCGGAACATATTTACTAGTTATATCATCCGCAATCGCTTGAATCTCGAGACGTTCTTCGAACCAATCATAGACTTTATTGAGATAGGCGAGAATTCCCCTCGCAGAACTGTATATGAGATTTTCCCTCGTACAGCTCAAGCAAAACCACCCAAATAAACAAAATAATAGTCAGATTTCGAAGTCAGATTTAGATATCGAATAAAAGTTTGAAGCTTATTAATCTTCGATTCAACCTTCTCTAAATCTATGAAAGAAAAAGTTGAGACCTATTCGTTGTGGTGATAATACCAAACTATCAAGTTGGCTCAATCGTCTTTATGTTGATTTTTCGGGGCCTCTTGAATCTTCTATTTACCCATTTTTTCTTCAATTCATTTTTTTTTTTGTTTCTAATGTGTCTTTTTACTTTATTGATATTGATTGTATTGTTGAATTGATAGTAATTTTCTTGTTAAGACCCTATGAACCAATTTAAAACCTCAGATTCAGATTAAAACCGCGATGATTCCATTCCATAAAAAATATAATAAACTACGCCAAGGATTCTCTGAGTAAGAACAAATGGCTCATCACATATTCCATGAATTATACAAAATGACTTAAAAAAATTTCCAAATCAAACAGTTTGACATTCTTTTGGAGTCCGGGCACGAGGTCGAATAATAAAGTATGAATCATAGTTCAAATAGTTCTTAATCGAGTTTATTTTATATAGTTCGTGTTCCAGATACTCAACAAAATATCCGACGAAGTAGAACCATCTATATAAAGGTGACAGACCTATTCTCTGTACTATCAATAGAATCAATTCTAACAAGTCACACACTCATATTCCGGAAATACAGAAAGAACTAAATTCCACGATCGAACTACCAATATAAAAATTGAAGAAATAAAAATCGGCGTTGTAACTGAGTGATTTTTTATTCAAAAGTTAGGAATTTTCAGATTTAATTCAGTGAAATTCCATCCAATAAAACAGACGAATTATAAATCTCTAAAATAATAGATAGAAATACTGCAAATAGAGACATTACGACACCCATCAACGGAGTCGTCCCCATCCCGGAGCTACTTTACCATATTCCGAATTTAATGGTTTTAATAAACCCCCTGCATTAGTTCGTCTTGAGTTCGATCTAGAACTGTTCTCACCAGTTTGTGTAGCCATACATAAAATCTATTGTATTCAGTGAGATCTGTTGACTTTGTATACCATTCCATTGTAAATAAACGATCTTATGAGAAATCTGTTGGGGCTTGAAATTATATATGGAAACAGCAACCCTAGTTGCCATCTTTCTATCTGGTTTACTTGTAAGTTTTACGGGGTACGCCTTATATACCGCTTTTGGGCAACCTTCTGAACAACTAAGAGATCCATTCGAGGAACACGGGGACTAGTTGAAGTCATGAGCCTCCGCAAAGGAGGCTCATGACTTCAATCGAGATAATCAAAAATCATTTAATCTTTTAGTTGGAACTTTAGGTGGTTCTCGAAAAAGATAGCGAAAAAAATTATCCCTAGAGTCGAGACTAAAAGAAATGTATAAACCAATGCTTCCATAGATTCAATCGTGATTTGCAATTATAGCTTCCTATCTATTTGTTTTTGCTTTTTTGTTGGGAATTTTTCATAGAATACCGGAGTGAATTTGAATCACCACCTTTTGACTCGTTCTCCTTGAAGATTCTTTCCCCGACAAAAAAAGAGGGGAAAGATAGAAAAGAGGTCTTGTATTAGACTCCCTGCCTTATTGTAGTTGGATCCCCAACTTTTGGAATGCTCCAAACTCTACTTGAACATCCAAATCGGGGTCAATACCAGCAAAAACATCTCGGAACAGTGTTCTCGCACCATGCCAAATGTGTCCGAAGAAGAAGAGCAAAGCAAATGAAGCATGCCCAAAAGTAAACCAACCCCTTGGACTGCTACGAAAAACACCATCAGATTTCAAAGTCGCACGATCTAATTCAAAAATTTCACCCAATTGAGCGCGTCTAGCATATTTTTCACAGTAGCCGGATCGCTATAACTGATTCCATTGAGTTCGCCGCCGTAGAACTCAACGGTTACACCTACCTGTTCAACACTATACTTCGATTCTGCCCTTCTAAAAGGAACATCGGCTCTAACAATTCCGTCACCGTCTACTAAAACCACCGGAAATGTTTCAAAAAAGTAGGCATACGACGTACAAAAGCTCACGCCCTTCTTTATCTCTAAAAATAGGATGGCCCAACCATCCAACCGCTATTCCATCTCCGCTATCCATTGATCCTGCCCTGAATAATCCTCCTTTTGCCGGATTATTACCGATATAATCATAAAAGATAATTTTTCAGGAATTTTAGACCAGGCTTCTGATAAACTTTGATTTTCGGCTAGTCCGACACTAACTCTTCGATATATCTCTTGCTGAAAGTAACCCTGATCCCATTGATAACGAGTAGGCCCAAATAATTCGATGGGTGTAGTTGCTGAACCATACCACATAGTTCCAGCAACAACAAAAGCTGCAAAAAAACAGCCGCGATACTACTGGAGAGTACGGTTTCTATATTTCCCATACGCAATCCTTTGTATAGACGTTGTGGCGGTCGTACACTAAGATGAAATAGACCTGCTAATATTCCCAATGTACCTGCTGCAATATGATGAGAAGCTATTCCCCGGAACAAAAGGATCAAAACCCTCCACGCCCCACGACGGACTTACAGGTTGCACTTTTCCCGTTAGTCCATAAGGATCGGACACCCATATTCCAGGGCCGTACAAGCCTGTTACATGAAATGCACCAAAACCAAAGCAAGCCGCGCCGGCGAGAAATAAATGAATTCCGAAGATCTTGGGCAAATCCAAAGCGGGTTTTCCTGTACGTTCATCACGAAAGAGTTCTAGATCCCAATAGACCCAATGCCAGATAGATGCCAAAAGCATAAGCCAGAAAACACAATATGAGCTCCAGCTACACCTTCGTAACTCCAAATCCCAGGATTCGTTACAGCCCCTCCTGTGATACTCCAACCTCCCCACGAATTTGTTATTCCTAAACGAGTCATGAAGGGTATAACGAACATACCCTGTCTCCACATTGGATCAAGAACAGGATCAGAAGGATCAAAACTGCTAATTCATACAAAGCCATCGAGCCCGCCCAACCAGCAACTAGAGCGGTATGCATTATATGAACAGCAAGTAACCGGCCGGGATCATTCAATACAACGGTATGAACACGATACCAAGGCAAACCCATGAAAAATACCCCTTTCTAAAAAAAAAAATAGACACTACGTAACTTTATTGCATTGGGAAAGACTAGGCTATGACTATCTTACGTATCTTTCTTGTTCAGTGGATTATTTCCTAGTATTTTTCGATTTTATTGGTAGGAATTAAGAGAAGCAAATTTATTCTATACTCGATAAGTACCAATGCGCAATGGGCGATTGAGACCTTTTATATGAATAAATGCGTCCATATTTATTTATTTAATTTATTTATCAGTAGAAGGACTTATTCGTAGAAATTTGAATTTTTTTTCAAATATTGTCTCTATAAGATTGATTTTATCCATTTTATCCATAGGGTATAATAATAAAAATAATATTATTACGTTTCCGCATTAAAGTGAAATAAAATAGAGTATTTAGTTCTTTTTCTTTTAATTCATGCCTATTGGTGTTCCAAAAGTACCTTTCCGAATTCCTGGAGAGGAGGATGCAACTTGGGTTGACGTATAGTGCGACTTGTGAGATATATTGGGTCACATGGGATTTCCCCGTTCTCTCCCCGATCGAGATATCCCCGTTTCGACCAAGAAAATACAAAAATGGAATTATTAATTATTAATAATAGGAGCACGAATTGTAATTAGATACATTGATTGTATTGGTTGGGGAAATTCATTCATAGTACTTAAAAATTTTATGGTTGGCTTTGATTGACTTCAAAAAATGAAGTATCCAGACTCTGTTTAAAAACCCAATTGGTAATATATCTGCGTATCCTAAAAATTCCTGTTTGTTATTTGTAAAGTGATAACAAAAATGGCGATGAGAAGATTTGTCCTATATATGCAAATCCAAATCGGGCGGATCTTTACCCAGAGTAGAGCATAAACCTAAAAGATGAAGAGGTCCATTCAGGAACAAGACAATGCCATCGTGCCTTGGATTAAATCACGATAAGCTAAAACAATACATCAATAAGAAGATAATTCAATAAGTTTATTGACTTTTTCTATTATAATTATAAGGACAAAAAGAAGTCAAAATTCTTCTTTATTGAAAAATCGAATAAAAAAACGCCCTTTTGTTAGAACCGGATATGAAAAAAATAGGAAAAACTAAAGAGGCCTGGAAAGTATACATTGAGTTTTTAGCAAATTTTTTTGAACCGTATGCATTAAAAGGTGCGTGTACGGCTCTTAAGGGATACAATTATTTTACCCTAGTCAACCGACTTTATCACGAAAGATTACTTTTAGGACAAGAAGTTGATAGCGAGATCTCGAACCAACTTCTTGGTCTTATGATATATCTCAGTCTCGAGGATAATACCAAAAATCTGTATTTATTTATAAACTCTCCCGGCGGATGGGTCGTACCCGGAATAGCTATTTATGACACTATGCAGTTTGTGCGACCAGAGGTCCATACAATATGCATGGGATTAGCCGCATCCATGGGCTCTTTTATCCTGGCTGGGGAGAAATTACCAAACGTCTAGCATTCCCTCACGCTTGGCGCCAATGAGGTTTTTTAATTGAGAGAAAAATAAAACCTATGCCTTCGCCATATCAATATTAAGTAATAATAGCATGGCACTTCGAATTCGATATGAAAAAATTTTCTTTTGAATTTGTTGCAAAAGATTCGATTAGATATCGAGAGAGTGGTATGAAATAAAATGTATTTCTGATTTTATCTTATCGATCGGGAATACAAATCAGCGTCACAAACTTTTTGTTTTCACACCAAAGGGCTCTTAACAATCTTAACAATATTTATGTTAAAAAGGTATAAAAAAGAGTGTGAAAGGAAAAAGATTTTTCGTTCGATCAAAAAGAAACTTTGGGATTGCTGAATCAAAGAAAAAATAATTTATTTAATTTTTAAAAAGTGAAAAATATAAAGCAACGGAACCACCATAGGATTTTTAAATACTTCGAAAGTAAGGGTGGCAATTTGATCATTTACCCAGCTCGTGCTGATAGATTTTTATCTTTAGTGAATGGAATGTAAGGTTCAATTGTAGAGCCGTATGCAATGCTAAAAATATGATGCCCGTACGGTTTTGTTTAATTCTACCCCCTGTCTGATTATTTTCTTCTTTATCTGTCTTTTCTGGTTATTTCATCACATCAGATACATAATCCTTCTATGATCAGGGTAATGATTCATCAACCTGCTAGTTCTTTTATGAGGCGCAAACGGGAGAATTTATCCTGGAAGCGGAAGAATTGCTGAAACTACGCGAAATCCTCACAAGGGTTTATGTCCAAAGAACGGGAAAACCCCTATGGGTTGTATCTGAAGATATGGAAAGAGACGTTTTTATGTCAGCAAACGAAGCACAGGCTTATGGAATTGTTGATCTTGTAGCAATTGAATGATAAAAAATAGAACAACTGAATAAATAGAAAAACTCATAACCTCCGGTTAGGATTAATCTAAACCAGCCCATTATGTATATGATTCAACATGCCAACTATTAAACAACTTATTAGAAATACAAGACAGCCAATTCGAAATGTCACAAAATCCCCGCTCTTAGGGGATGTCCTCAGCGTCGAGGAACATGTACTAGGGTGTATGTGCGACTCGTTTCGGTCATAAGCTGGCACAAAAAAGCAAGAAAACTGCTTTCCGATCGGAATATTCGACGTTAGTGAATAGTCTAAATGGGAAGAACGAACCCCGTTCGCTATACTAAAAACTAAAAAAAAAAAAAAGGATTGATCTAATGTCTATAAAGCTTATGGTTTCAGCTGAATTTAGATAATAAGCAAGTCTCCATTGGTAGCAAAAGGTTATCCATTAAGCGGACGAAAGTTTATTGAAAACATGAAAATGAAGTTTTCACTAGGTCAATAAAAAACGGACTACGAGGGTCAGCTGTCCGGCTAATTTTCATCATTAAATACCGTTACTGTACGGACGTGTCTCGTTGTGAAAGATCTGTTACTGGATAATTAATGGGTAGAGCCACAGAGTGTAGTGTGAACTATACAAGTCACCGATAACATTGATTAAATATTGATTAAATGAAGGAAAGGCTCCGGTGTATAGAGAAGACCTCAACGTTTACAAAGTAACCATAGAAACGATGGAATCCACTATTTCTTTAGCCATTAAATTTCTATTTACTTTAGTTTTGTTATTGACTTATATTTTTGACACCTAGCAAAACACAATTTATTTTTTATTTCGTATTACGAAATAAAATACCTAAAAATCGTGGTTGGGAAGGTTATAGTAGCCAAAGCCATCGGAATTTTTATTTTATACATTGGAAAAACGTTTGGTTATTTGGTTATTTATAGACCAGAATAATAACTGAAAGAAAAGAAATCAATTAGTTATTGTCAAAGTTTTATTTATTCAATGACCAGGATTAAACGCGCATATATAGCTCGAAGACGTAGAACAAAAATGCATTTATTTGCATCAAGTTTTCGAGGAGCTCATTCAAGACTTACTCGAACTATTATTCAACAGAAAATAAGAGCTTTGGTTTCATCTCATAGGGATAGGGAAAAGCAAAAGAGAAATTTTCGTCGTTTGTGGATCACTCGTATAAACGCAGTAATTCGAGAAAGGGAGTATTATATAGTTATAATAAATTACTACATGATCTATACAAAAGTAAGTTGCTTCTTAATCGTAAAATACTGTCCCAAATAGCTATATCAAATAGGAATTGTCTTTATATGATTTCCAACGAAATAAAAAAACGGAAGTAGATTGTAAAGAATACGCCGAACTCGTTTAAATGGAGTTCCCGGAGAACGAACTCCGGGAAGATCGAATTAAAATTTATATGAAAAAATATGCTAAAGTTCTAAAGTTAAAGTAGTCAAAATGACTGACCGCATTGAAGAAAAAATATTTTTGGCGATTCGTTTTTTTATTACGACGGCAACCTCCGAATTCTTGGATTGGTCTTTTGTTTGACCAATCCACATTTGAGTTTGGATTGGACTTCTGATTCAAGTGAACAAAGAATAGGCCTATTTTTTCTTATTTCTGATTAGAAGACCAGTAGTAGTTCTAGTGGTCGACTCGGTTTTCAAACTGTTTCTCATTATTGAGAAAGGGTAACAAAGATAAAATACGAGCTTGTTTTATAGCAATAGTAATTAATCGTTGTTGTTTCAAGGTCAATCTATTAACCCGTCTAGATAATATTTTTCCTTGTTCACTAATAAATCGACTAATTAAACTCATGTTTCTATAATCAATTCGATCCCCGATTGAATCGGGGGCAAACGCCTACGAAAAGATCGCTTGGATTTAAGAAAAAGTCGTTTGGGTTTATCCATGGTTTTTGTTTAGTTTATTTATAATCCCTAAAATCCTATTTCGAAATTCTCATTTTCTTTTGACTACACTACAAATAGGATTTTTTTTTCAATATGTTCTATATTTCAATATGTTCTATATAATGGAATTTTTCCATGTCAAGGATAAGACATACTAGATTCGATCTATTTCTTTATTTCCCCATGAATCATATGTTTGTAACAATAGGGACAGAATTTTCTTAATTCTAATCGATTGGGCGTATTATGCCGGTTCTTTTGAGTAATATATCGGGAAATACCCGCTGATACCTTCTTAGGACCGTTTCGGATACAACCGGTACATTCCAAAATTACTGTTACTCGGGCATCTTTTTTAGCCATGAAAAACCTTTGAATTTTGATTTACTCAATCCGTCTGATTCGAAACGAAGAAAAAAATCAACTAACTAAAAATACAACTCTAAAATAAAAAAAAGGAAGAAATAAAAAAAAATAAACAATGATTTCGAAACTCTATTTCAACACGACGAGCGGTATTTGAGTTAAAAGATCTTCTAGTCTTGACCTAGATCTTCATTTTCCTACACTTACACTACCCCGACGCTAGTACTATATCAGTTAGTTAATTGAATTGGAACCTGAGTCTAGCAGACGTTGGATCCACTTTTCTCTTTTAGAATAAAGGGGAAAAAAGAGAAAAGTGGGGAGGATTTATTAGAGATATTTGATTATATCTCTAATCTTCTTCATTGCTTTCAATATCAATAACTAGAATGAAAAAATCAATAACTAGAAGGAAAAAAGGGAAATGTCAACGCATCTGGGAAAAAACGATTAATCTCTATCAATAGCCCGGCTAACAACCCGAACCATAGCGTACTTAGTACTGGGGCCACGGAGAGATATGTTTTAGGTCTCGCATCGAAAAACCTCCTTTTACGTATTGTAATACTGTAATACATAAAGAAAACGTATAGAAAACGTATATATGATCAGATACATATGTACTTAAGAGTCACCTAAAGTTAGATACGGAAGACCAAATGAAATGTACAATGATCCATAATTGTTTTTCTTATTAGTATATTGTTTTTCTTATTAGTATATTTAAATAAAATAAATAAAACCAAAAGATTAACCGGGTCAAAAATCTTTCTTTATCAATCCTTTATCAATCGAGTAAATAGGAATGTGGAAAACAAGACAGGAATTCTCTACAATGACACTGTAGACCAATTAAAGGGATGTGGCGCAGCTTGGTAGCGCATCTGTTTTGGGAACAGAGGGTCGCAGGTTCAAATCCTGTCATCCCTACCTATTACTGCGCAAAAGGGCAGTAAGCCGGAATAGAGTGAGATCGATTCAAATTGCGCGAACTCGTTAAACTATCGAATACAGGGGATTCGCTTTAGAAAAAGAATCCTTTTCTTGACAGTCTTTTCCATTCTGATAAAAAATAAAAACGCGCTCTTAGTTCAGTTCGGTAGAACGTGGGTCTCCAAAACCCGATGTCGTAGGTTCAAATCCTACAGAGCGTGATCTTTTCGTCATAGATCCACTGAGACCGAAATGTATTTAGTCACTTGCACTGCAATTATAATTTTGGCTCCTGTGTATTAAAGAAGGGAAGAGTCCAAACAAAAAAGAAATAGAAATATTAATTAATCAAAGGTCCAACTGATCACCCCGCCTGTATTGTAAATATGCAGTTACGAATAATCCAGCCAAAGTAATAGGAATTAGACCTAACACGATTCCAAATAGAAAAACTTCAATCATTTCCATTTTTTGAAAAGGAGAAAAAGACAGTAATATCTATACCTAAATAGTAATCCGAATAGGTGCAAATCTCAATGAGTAAGACTTACAAATTGACACCGGTAAGTAACTATTGAATACACGGAATCTCACAGAAGGATTTCCTTTGTGAATTCTTTCTTTCAAATAGAAATTTTAAATAAGTCGTATCTTGCTCAGACTAATAAATAGAGCTGAAGTTATAGTTAAAGCTACTAGGAGAAAACCAAAATAACTAGTTATAGTAAACATGAAGGGACTAAAAAAATATGGTATTTTTATACATATGTTTTAAAAAAGCATTTACCTAAGTTACTACTTTCTTGAAAATTAAAATAGAATAATCAATTGAAAATTTTTGATTCATCAATCACTACTAATTCATCAATCACTACTATATACACATAGACGGCGCGAACAAAGATAAAGCGCATAGAAACCCATTCATCGTTACGAGCATCTAGACATCTTGCGATTTCGATTAACCTAGGCGTTCAGCCTAAACTACTATCATAGTAGTTGGGTCGTGTAACTTCATTAAAAATGAAATTCTTTGAAATGCATTACATTATAAAAATCAAATAAAATTTTTCAACTTTATTTAAATTATTTATTTATTGAATTTAAATATTCAATTTATAAATAATGTCTGATCCTTGTAGCTATATCAAGATTTAGATTGAGATCAAACCCAAAAATTCATTCCACCTGTTGATTCCAATTATATTATTCTTCTTCGTTTTTTCTCAATTTTTTTCTCAAATAGTCTACTACTAATAGTTGAGATTCTTTCCTCATCCTCAACAATTAACCAATCTTTTCAAATAAAATCAAATAAAAAAGGGAAGATTCCAAGAAAAAACTGTATTGTATCTACAACTATAAAAGGCAATTTATCGATCTCACATCTACTTAAATTGAGTTGGGAAATGTGCTAATCTTTTTCATTGTAAAAATTTAACCGCCTCAACAGTGAAACGAAAGGAAGAAGGAAATTCTTTAGCACTTTTTTTTTTTGATCCCGATTCAAATTGCGTTGCTGTGTCAGAAGAAGGATAGCTATACTGATTCGGTATACTCTAAAAACGCCCTCGGTACAATATTGACGATCCTACAAAGATACCTTTTCAGCGATTGCCCTTCGCTGATCTCATCTTTTATGGAATCGATCCTCTTTGACTGTACAAGAAAGAATATGTGGAGCTAAGCATGTCTGGAAGCACAGGAGAACGTTCTTTTGCGGATATTATTACCAGTATTCGATATTGGGTCATTCATAGTATTACTATACCTTCCCTATTCATTGCAGGTTGGTTATTCGTCAGCACCGGCTTAGCTTACGATGTTTTTGGAAGCCCTCGGCCCAACGAGTATTTCACAGAAAGCCGGCAGGGGATTCCATTAATAACCGGTCGTTTTGATTCTTTGGAACAACTCGATGAATTTAGTAGATCGTTTTAGGAGGCTCTAATCAAATGACTATAGATCGAACCTATCCAATTTTACAGTACGATGGTTGGCTGTTCACGGCCTAGCTGTACCTACCGTCTTTTTTGGGGTCAATATCAGCAATGCAGTTCATCCAACGATAAACCTAATCCCGAATTATAGAGCTATGACACAATCAAACCCGAACGAACAAAACGTTGAATTGAATCGTACCAGTCTCTACTGGGGCTATTACTCATTTTTGTACTTGCTGTTTTATTTTCCAATTATTTCTTCAATTAGGAAGACAAGACGACAAAACTACTAAGTCTAGGTATTCTCTTTGCTCATTCGGAAGGATCTTATCTCATAATTATCCATGGCTGTTTATGTCTCTAGCGCGACTGCTTGATGAAATTGGAGGGAAGTGGAGTAAATGGCCGACACTACTGGAAGGATTCCTCTTTGGATAATAGGTACTGTAACTGGTATTATTGTGATTGGTTTAATAGGTATTTTCTTTTATGGTTCATATTCCGGATTAGGTTCATCCTTATAGTAATCGGATGAATTGAGTTATAGACATGACAGCGTAGGAACTCAACGGGATCCCCTTATTTCTTTGTCTGATTCTAGGGCAAAGGAAAGGGCCCGTTAGGTTCTTAAGAATAGAGGCAGAGTCTTTAAATCACAAAGTGGGTTTATTTTGTTGCTGTTTCAAAAACAACTTATGGTCTTTATGATTATACTTTTGAGAACTTCATTGATTTATTCCGAACACCCCTTCTTTAGTATTTATGGGTACTTTAAAAGTTAGAACAAAGGAGGAATTACAGGATTAAATATATACTATTTAAATATATACTATATTCTATATTAGTATATTTCTAATTTCTGTAAATCTACTTCATAGATATCGTACATTTCCTATACTCTCTTTATTATCTTAGACAATTTGAAATTTTTGATAAGTTCAGTGAATAAGTTCTATTTTTCTTTTGGTTTGGCGACTAATTTCTTGTACGGAATACATAAAAAAAGTTCTGATACATCTGTAAAACGAAAACCAAGACTAGTAATTTTTAGCGAATAGGCTAAAAACTCATTCCTATTTCGACACAAGAAAAGGAATTTTCTACATCCCTTTCTTGTGTCAAGGACTAGGAACTAATGATTCCTAAAATTATGTGTTCCCCACATTTATAGTTCGTTATATTAATATTACGCGCTTACTTATGCTAACATCTAGCCTACTTTTAGGACATTACAATCGGGTAATAGTCCTATATTTAGACCACTTCAATTTTGCTAAAAACAACAAAAAAGAGGCGAAAAAGTAAGAAATGCTATAACATAAAAAACGAAAAATTTTTTCGTTTGTTTTTTGTTTAAAGTAAAAAAAAGATTTTCCAAATTTATTTTCTCGATCATACATAATTGAGACCACGAATTTCTAGACTCGAAGATTTACGAACCGGATGTCCATAAATCTTCGAGTCTAGAAATTCATTTCGGCCAATTGAACCTTCTCGAATTGTTTCTTTTTAAGAACCAAAAGATTTGTGCCAAAATAACAGATGCCAAGAAGAACAAAAGACCTTGGATACGTAATGGATCTTGAAGTACTATTTCTGCCTCTCCCTGACCAAATCCACCCACATTAGGATTACTCGTTAATGGTTGATCCAATTTGATCGACTCGCCTTCTGAAACAAGAAGTTCTGGTCCGGGAGGTATAATATCAAGCACTTGACGTCCATCCGATGGATCTGTTATGGATATTTCATATCCGCCCTTTTCTTTTCGTAAAATTTTACTTACTATACCCGCTCCTGTAGCATTATAAACTGTATTGTTACTCTTGCTTCCGTCGGGATAAATCTGACCCCGACCCCTATTTCCCCCTACATATATAGGATATTTTAAGAAGTAAACATCTTTTTTATTAGCGGGGTCGGGGAAAGAATAGGAAAGGTTATTTCACTATATTTTTGACCAGGGACAGGACCTATCACAAGAATATTTTTTTAGCGGGGCCGTAGCTCTGAAAAGATAAATTGCCTATCTTTTCCTTCATCTCGGGAGAAATACGGTCGGAAGGGGCTAATTCAAACCCCTCCGGTAAAATAAGAACAGCTCCCACATTCAAACCCCCTTCTTACCATTAGCAAGAACTTGTTTCACTTGTTTATCATAAGGAATTCGAACAACTGCTTCGAATACAGTATTTGGAAGTACCGCTTGTGGAACCTCAATATCCACAGGCTTATTAGCTAAATGGCAATTGGCGCAGACAATACGCCCAGTTGCTTCTCGTGGATTTTCATAACCCTGCTGGGCAAAAACGGGATATCCACTTGCAATGGATGTCCACGTTAGGATATATATAATGAGCGATACCGAAATAGATCGAGTAATCTCTTCCTTTATCCAAGAAAAAGTATTTCTAGTTTGCATGGTCTAATCATTGATCCGAAAATTTCTACAATAAATTGAGTAGGTCGCTAGTATAGTTCCCTATCCACGATTCTGCTATTTAATGGAATCCTTTTACTGGACTACTATAGGAGAAAATCCCCGTATAGAAACTTTGTAATGCTTATATAGAACTAGAGAGTAAGAAACATGAGAATTGATTAGATTAATATTGGTAGATCATTTATCAATATCAATCATTCATTGCATGATAAATAACTACAAGTGATGGAGATAGACGATTTAAATAACGGAAAATCCAATATTTAAAAAAGTATCCAGAATAACTGGAAAGGTGGAAACAAGACCAGATACTATTTGATCATTATTCCCAAATCCAAAATCTTTGTAGACATAACCAATCATCAGTTCCCACCCATGGGGTGAATGAAATCCGATACATAAATCGGTTACTAAAAGAATCAAAAGCTTTTACTGTATCACTTAAGTTATATAGGAATTCCTGAACCCAAGAATTAATGAGAACAAGTTCGTTATTACCTAAAATAGAATAACCGATTAGAATAATAAAACAGATTAGATTGGTCGAGAAGTGCAAAATCATATGGATAAGATCCTCGTTGTATATCTTGATTAATTGTATCGTTTCTTTGTGGATTTCTATAGGAAACTTTTCTAGATGTGTCTCCGAGGATTCCTTGATCATTTGATCCAAGAAGAGGATTTGCTCTAAGTCTATGAACTTTTCCAGAATAATTTTTTCTTGAATATCATTCAAGAATATTTCAGATTTCCCCGTAGTGGACCAATTAGTAACCCAGGATTCCATACTTTTAGTAAATGAAAGAGAAAGCCACCAGGGCAAAAATACTATAGATGCAAGATAGAAAAGAGTAGTGAATGCTTTCTTTTTGCCATTTTTAACCTGTTAATTTTGAATTAACCTGCTTCGTTTGTTGACTCTATGTGATCAAATAGTTCTTTCAAAATGAGTTCTAGACAAGGTATCAAACCTATAAAAAAAAAGAACCATTTTTCTTTATAAATTTTTTGTTTAATATATAAGATGAATTGAACGACGCAGTTCAATCTATTACTTGTTTCAATTGAGTTGCATAGATTTGGATACGCATAAAAAACCACAAAAGGAGTTTTATGGTTATGCCATATACGGCGACTTTGACTCGACTGAACCTTCTAATTAAACTTTTATTATAGAAAAACACGATTCTTCTATCTTATCTTTTAACCCCGCTGCCAAAGCAAGCTACTTTTCTTAAAAGACTTCAATTGGTACGCGCAAGAAATAGGCCAATTCCGCGGCCCTTTGTTCAATTTCTCGGGTAGTCAAATTATCATCAGTACCGGTCAGCGGAATAGCCTCCTGCCTTTGATGCCCATATAAAGGACACGACGAGCATAAATACCCTCTTTCATTTCTATTCTAACGGATTGAATATCTTTTATAAAGAATCGGAGGAATATGCGACGATTTTTTCCAGGAAATCCCCAACGAAAAATACACACTAGCCCTTCCTTTCTATCGAATCGATCATAGCCACTACCTACATTCCAGTAGATTGTGCACCACAAATAGGAACTAATAAAGAGACCCGCGATCCCGTAGAAAGACATAATGATCCCTTGTGGGAAAAAAGATCTGCTGAGACGGAACAAACGATATCAAATTTCTACCAAGATAACTGGAAATACCAACCAATAAGAATCCTAATGAACCTAAAAATGATAAGAGCCCAGCAAAAATTACTTAATTTTCGAGACCCCGTTATAAGTTCTATCCATATATGTTCTGATCGACAAATCATACTTGATCCGATTGCATTTTATTGGAATTGAGAGACTACCACAAATGATAATAATTTTTACTTTGTTTATTTTGGTTCCTAGTTGAACTCTCATCAACTAGTACTAGTTTAATCTGAACTAGCACTAGTTTGATGTGAACCTTTAGGAGTAATTCATCAAATTGCTTAGATCTAAAATAATAACGTACCCTTTATATGATTCCAATATCTATATGGATCTATATCCACTAATTTTACATCCACACTCATCGACCCTGATCTTGATCCTGATCTGATTGAAACTAGTTAGAATTCATTTACTAATGGATCATTTTCTGCGGGTCTAGGAACTTTTCTTTTATCTTCCGCGAAAATTAAGGGTAAATTATATTTCCTGAAAAAAAAAAATAAATATATGTGTTAGGTTACAAGTCTAAGTTTCAAAAACGCGGCTGAGATTGGAGCTTCCCTGCTCTAAATAATTTTGTTTTTGAACATAAAGAAATAAAGAAGCCATCGCAATTGCCGGAAATACTAGGCCGACTAAAGGCACAAAAATAGGGAAGATTGAAAGTTGTCATAAAATCGGTACCTCGATTTGCTATTTGTACCTATTATTGTTTATTTTTTTAGGTATTTTTTAGAAAAATTTCATTTTATAATTATACTAATTATTACTAATTAGAATTAATATTATTACATATTAGATATTTATTAAGTATCTATAAATTTCAGTATCTATATAGTTAAAATAAGTATATAGAATAAGTACGACGAATGTCGAACCCCAAAAATGGGTTTATCCATCTCTCTACATGAAAGATACGTATGACAATAAACTTGAGTCTTTTTCTTGATTTCTTTATGCTTTGTTCTTGTCTTCTAATTTAATAAAGAAAGAGTTATCTTCAACTTTCGATTCGTTCTACAATTCGATCTTAGGTGACCAAAAAATTCCATTCTTTTAAATTTTATTCTGAGATTTCTGATAAGATAACTACTTCTTTGTTTGCTAGAAATCATTTTTCTTAGTCTTAGTGCGATCTACTTCATTGAATATTGAATTGGAATTCAAAGGAAAGAAGCCGTGAAGTTTAAATAACTCACCCAAAACGCTTTTAAAAGATTACGAGGTACGATTAGGTCGAATAAGCCCTTATGGAATAAATACTCAGACGCTTGTAAACCTTCAGGTACTGTTTTATTTAATGTTTGTTCAATTACTCTTTTACCCGCAAATGCAATGTAGGAATTGGGTTCTGCAATAATGATATCTCCCAACATACCAAAACTTGCTGTTACCCCACCCGTAGTAGGAGACGTAAGAATTGTTACATAAAATAACTTTTTATTTGATTGATAATCATGTAAGGAAGACGATATTTTAGCCATTTGCATCAAGCTTAAACTTCCTTCTTGCATGCGCGCACCCCCGAAGCGCACACTATAATAAGAGGTAGAAATTGATTGGTAGCGTACTCAATCAAGCGGGTTATTTTTCCCCGACTACGGATCCCATACTACCCCCAAAATTGAAAATCCATAATCCCAATCGCTACCGGAATCCCATTTAGTTGACCCACGCCTGTTTGAATAGCCTCCGTCAATCCTGTCTTTCTTTGATAAGAATCCATATAATTTTTATAAGGATCCTCTTCCGAAAAAATCCAATGGGATCCCGAGAGACCATGTCTTCATCCATAGGATCCCAAGTGCCGGGGTCAATCAAAACTTCGATTCTTTCTGAACTGCTCATTTTCAAATGATATCCGCATTGTTCACAAATATTCATTTTTGAGTTCAAGAATTTCTTATAATTTAATCCATAACAATTTTCGCATTGAATCCACAAATGCCTGTATTTTTGAGTTGTATTGAGATCGTTAGATCTTTCTCTTAGAGTTAAATCACTACTCTTTGAGCGAGTTCGTATACTGGACCCCCACCCGTCATTACTAGTTCTACGTTTATAAGAAAACAGACTAGAAATGTAACTGTTACTACTCCAACTTCCAATGGAAGTCTCAATAGAGATTTGAGACTTAAGATAATTGTCAATGCAACTAGTAATGTAATTACGCCAACTAGATTCAGTATCATACATGTAATTGTAATGATTGTAGAAATAATCTTGAGTCGGAGATCGATTATTCATATAACTATATATGCGAAAACCCCACAAAGAATTTTCTAGTTCACTCAGAAAAGGATGATCGTTGTCAATTTTCAAAATATTATTTTGAAGATCAAAATAGATAAAATAACTGTTCCCTTTACTATCCCTAACTAAAAAAGTCTCATCGAAGAAGAAATTACGAGTATCCTTGATACTAAAGAAATGATCGACATTACTGTAACTAGAATTTTCACGATCCCCCCGCCTATGAATGTTTTTAGCCCTACCCTTTCTATTTGCATCTTCATTTTCACTAGTATTTTCAATAGGACCAAGATTGTACGTTGATTTCTTTATCCCATACTTTTGTTCTAACTCCTTCTTCAAAACCAGTAAATTGAACCACCATCTTTCCATAGAGTTTTATTGCCTCCTATTTGCCTATTAAGAATACAATAATGAATAGTCATTTGACCCACAATTCTTTAGTTCTATTTCTATTTGAATATCTTATTTCGTTTCCGAGCGGACAAAACATAGAAATTCCATAATTACATCACTACGAATAAGATTACATCACTACGAATAAGAAGTTTAAAAAAAAAAAAAAACAAAGATATTATCTTTAGTTGGAATCCGCAGGTAAGACTTCACTAGAATATGAACAGGACAGAGTTCCTTTTA
Source organism: Frankliniella intonsa (assembly GCA_033675135.1). NCBI lineage: Eukaryota > Metazoa > Arthropoda > Insecta > Thysanoptera > Thripidae > Frankliniella > Frankliniella intonsa. Next base: position 2,006,759 of record JAWJED010000046.1, on the reverse strand, counting down.
TTTCGAACTCAAATAGAATGAAAAAAAAAGGGTTTTTCCTATGTCTTCGGATAAAAATAAATATTTGTTCTCCCCGAAAAATAATTTTTTCGCAAAATCTCGTCTAATAACTAACTAATAACAAGGAATAAATGAGGATTCGATTCCACCACGGAACGAAAAAGACAATAGAGAGTACCGGATGGGGCGAAAGATTTGTGATAGTTCGCTTGATTCAGGAAAACTACAGGATATAGAAATAGTCTACTACTCCTAAGGATCCGTGGGTTTAATTGTGGATCCAAGACACCAAGAGAAATTTTTTCTTAGATTTGATATTTAAAATATAGCAATTAAAATATAGCAATGCAATACAATAGATGTATTATATTTATATATGTATATATGTATTTATCTATATGTATTTATCTTTATCCAAAATATATGCAATAGAATCTTCCTACTCGGCCGAATCTTTAAATAAAGATTTGGCCGAGTAGAATTGCGATTTGCAATTCAGAACATAGAGTAATTACTTGGTATCTTACTTATCCAAAGTATCTACTGGTTTAAACTCAAATTTGATCTCTTTCCATACCTCACAAGCGGCTGCTAGCTCAGGACTCCATTTGCTAGCCTCACGAATAATTGCATTACCCTCAGCAGCAAGATCACGTCCTTCATTACGAGCTTGTACACATGCTTCTAGAGCGACTCGGTTAGCTGCGGCACCGGGTGCATTACCCCAAGGGTGGCCTAAAGTTCCTCCGCCAAACTGTAGTACGGAATCATCCCCAAAGATCTCAGTCAGAGCAGGCATATGCCAAACGTGAATACCCCCTGAAGCTACGGGAATAACACCTGGTAGAGAGACCCAATCTTGAGCGAAATAAATACCGCGACTTCGATCTTTTTCAATAAAATCGTCACGCAGTAAATCAACAAAGCCCAAAGTGATGGCTCTTTCTCCTTCAAGTTTACCTACTACGGTACCAGAGTGAATATGATCTCCACCAGACATACGTAACGCTTTAGCTAGTACACGAAAATGTATACCATGATTCTTCTGTCTATCAATAACTGCGTGCATTGCGCGGTGAATATGAAGAAGCAGGCCATTATCTCGGCAATAATGAGACAAGGTAGTATTTGCAGTGAATCCTCCTGTTAAGTAGTCATGCATTATGATAGGAACTCCCAATTCTCTGGCAAATACAGCTCTTTTCATCATTTCTTCACATGTACCCGCAGTAGCATTCAAGTAATGCCCTTTGATTTCACCTGTTTCAGCCTGTGCTTTATAAATGCCTTCGGCACAAAATAAGAAACGATCTCTCCAACGCATAAATGGCTGGGAGTTCACGTTCTCATCATCTTTGGTAAAATCAAGGCCACCACGAAGACATTCATAAACCGCTCTACCATAGTTTTTAGCGGATAAACCTAATTTTGGTTTAATCGTACAACCCAACAAGGGACGACCATACTTATTTAATTTATCTCTTTCAACTTGGATTCCATGAGGTGGGCCTTGGAAAGTTTTAACATAAGCAGCAGGGATTCGCAGATCCTCTAGACGTAGAGCCCGCAGGGCTTTGAATCCAAATACATTTCCTACAATAGAAGTAAACATGTTAGTAACAGAACCTTCTTCAAAAAGGTCTAAAGGGTAAGCTACATAACAGATATATTGATCTGTTTCTCCAGGAACCGGCTCGATATTGTAGCATCGTCCTTTGTAACGATCAAGGCTAGTAAGTCCATCGGTCCATACAGTTGTCCATGTACCAGTAGAAGATTCGGCAGCTACCGCGGCCCCTGCTTCTTCAGGCGGAACCCCAGGTTGAGGGGTTACTCGGAATGCTGCCAAGATATCAGTATCCTTGGTTTCGTATTCAGGAGTATAATAAGTCAATTTGTACTCTTTAACGCCCGCTTGGAATCCAACACTTGCTTTAGTCTCTGTTTGTGGTGACATAAATACCTCCTTACAACTCATGAATTAAGAATTCTGACAACAACAAGGTCTACTCGACACTACTGAATTATGCGTTAATGAAACTTTTGACAGGAACCTTTCCTAAATCTACCAACTAATATTATCAACTAATAAGCATATTTGATTATTAGACCACGTGATTTATCAACTACATCATTATTGTATACTCTTTCATATATATAGCGCAACCCCACTTTCCTTTTTGACCCTTTTTTTTTTGCAATCGAAATACCTAACCTAATTAATAAAAATTCCCTCTTGACAGAGGTATATGTTGTATATGTAAATCCTATATGTGAAAATAGACGGAATTTTTCTCTAAAATTCTAGAAATGAAAGAGTATAAAAACGAATAGACTACAAGCGTAAATAAATATGACGAAATAAAAAAAAAAAAAAAAGAACAGCCAATAAGATAGAAACAATGAATGGTAATGGAAACGTAATGGAAATAGAGTTCGGGTTCGAATTCCGTAGAATATTTTTGAGAAGATAGATCAGATTGTCTATAATGATAGACAAATGCAAAACTTTATAAAAATCCTTTAATCCACTTGAAATTTTCAAAATAGTTTGGGTGAATTGACTGATTGAAATTGAATATTGAATAAGTAAAAAGTAAACAATTGAGTTGGATTCGATTGGATGGTACGAACGAAATCGGGTGCTAACTCCCATTTCTTAGTTTTTAGTTTATTGAATTAATTGATTGGTGTGCTATCGGACATTTAGTTTGAATTCGATAATTAAAAAAACTTGACAGATTTCTTTATTTATTATTATGAGAATTAATCCGACTACTTCTAGTTCTGGGGTTTCCACGCTTGAAAAAACCAGGGGCGTATCGTCCAAATCATCGGTCCGGTACTAGATGTAGCCTTTCCTCCAGGCAAGATGCCTAATATTTATAACGCTCTTATAGTTCAAGGTCGAGATACTGTTAGTCAACCGATTAATGTAACTTGTGAAGTACAGCAATTATTAGGAAATAATCGCATTCGAGCTGTAGCTATGAGTGCTACAGACGGTCTGATGAGAGGAATGGAAGTGATTGATACGGGAGCTCCTCTAAGTGTTCCGGTCGGTGGGGCGACTCTCGGACGAATTTTCAACGTGCTTGGCGAACCTATTGATAATTTAGGGCCTGTCGATACTTCTACAACATCTCCTATTCATCGATCTGCGCCCGCCTTTGTACAGTTAGATACAAAATTATCTATTTTTGAAACAGGAATTAAAGTAGTAGATCTTTTAGGCCCCTATCGTCGTGGTGGAAAAATAGGACTATTTGGAGGCGCTGGGGTTGGTAAAACAGTACTCATTATGGAATTAATTAATAATATTGCCAAAGCCCATGGGGGCGTATCCGTATTTGGTGGCGTAGGTGAACGTACTCGTGAAGGAAATGATCTTTACATGGAAATGAAAGAATCTGGAGTGATTAATGAAGAAAATATTGCGGAATCAAAAGTGGCTTTAGTTTACGGCCAGATGAACGAACCGCCGGGAGCTCGGATGCGAGTTGGTTTGACTGCCCTAACGATGGCGGAATATTTCCGAGATGTTAATGAACAAGACGTACTTCTATTTATCGACAATATCTTCCGTTTCGTTCAAGCAGGATCCGAAGTATCTGCCTTATTGGGTAGAATGCCTTCCGCTGTCGGTTACCAACCGACTCTGAGTACCGAAATGGGCTCTTTACAAGAAAGAATTACTTCTACCAAAGAAGGGTCCATAACTTCTATTCAAGCAGTCTATGTGCCTGCAGACGATTTGACCGATCCTGCTCCTGCTACAACATTTGCACATTTAGATGCTACTACCGTACTATCAAGAGGATTAGCTTCCAAAGGTATCTATCCAGCAGTAGATCCTTTAGATTCAACTTCAACCATGCTTCAACCTCGGATCGTCGGCGAGGAACATTATGAAACTGCGCAAAGAGTTAAGCAAACTTTACAACGTTATAAAGAACTTCAAGACATTATAGCTATTCTTGGGTTGGACGAATTATCCGAAGAGGATCGTTTAACCGTAGCAAGAGCGCGAAAAATTGAGCGTTTCTTATCACAACCCTTTTTGTAGCTGAAGTATTTACCGGTTCTCCCGGAAAATATGTTGGTCTAGTCGAAACCATTAGAGGGTTTCAATTGATCCTTTCCGGCGAATTAGATGGTCTTCCCGAACAGGCCTTTTATTTGGTAGGTAATATCGATGAAGCTACTACGAAGGCTATAAAATTAGAAATGGAGAGCAATTTGAAGAAATGACCTTAAATCTTTGTGTATTAACCCCCAATCGAATTGTTTGGAATTCCGAAGTGCAAGAAATCATTTTATCGACGAATAGTGGCCAAATTGGTGTATTACCAAACCATGCTCCTATTGCTACAGCTGTAGATATAGGGATTTTGAGAATACGACTTAAGGAACAATGGTTAACGATGGCTCTGATGGGTGGTTTTGCTAGAATAGGAAATAACGAGATCACTGTTTTAGTAAATGATGCGGAAAAGGGTAATGATATTGACCCACAAGAAGCTCAGCAAACTCTTGAAATAGCAGAAGCTAATTTGAGAAAAGCGGAAGGAAAGAGACAAATAATTGAGGCAAATCTAGCTCTCCGACGAGCTAGGACAAGAATAGAAGCCGTCAATGTGGTTTCATAACTCGTTATCGTTAGTGCCTTCGAGTCATCAAAAAGTTCTGTTTCGAAACCAAACCCTATTTTGATTGGATTCTTCCGAGTGAATCCAATCAAGCAGAATCGAATTCTGATACAAATCAACAACGAAATAAAAAGCAATAAAAATAAAAGAAGCGTGGGAAAAAACTTATTAAATACCATTGACTCGGGTATCTAATAAGTTATACCTACTATTGGATTTGAACCAATGACTCCCGCCGTATGAAAGCAATACTCTAACCACTGAGTTAAGTAGGTCACTTATGTAACCAAAGAGACCCAAATAAAAGGAGCCCCTACCATACATGGATTATAAATATCATATTGCTTATAAGCAATAATAATCTAATCAATACTATTCCAAATCCAATATTCCAAATCCAAAATGGACGATGTTATATTCTAGAATACTCATCTTGACAAGAAACGAAATCCATGATAAAATGGACATTACAAGCACTAACAAACACTAAGGGCTATAGCTCAGTTGGTAGAGCACCTCGTTTACACGCGCGCCGATGTTTTTCAGGGGAATCCTTATCCACTCAGAAAAATGGATCTTTTGAGCAATCGATGTCTTACTCCATAACTTTGAGAGAACAATAGCATGACAAATGGTTCGGTCCGATTTTAGTGCCCCAAACGGATCCCATCGTTGATTTGAGATATTGATAAGGTTAATACTAGTACCTCAATGCTAGGCACATAATGGGTATAAGGACCTCAAAAACCTCTCTTTTCGTACTATGAACTTTAAGGTGTATGAAGTTTCATATTTTATTTGTTAAGCCGAACGATAGAGATTTCATAAAATTAAAACGATCTAGCCCAGAGGCAGACCTACGTCAAAACCCCACCCTTGAAACACTTTGGTAATGCTCCCGGATCGTACTCCTAAATACTGAATCGGAGCATATGGAACCCTCTCCTTATCTTTTTTCTTTTTAAGAAAAAGAAAGATGGTAGATTGGCTGATTTTTCTATCAGTTAATGAAAGAGCCCAATGCAAAAAAATGCGTGTTGGGTCTTTGAAACAGTTTCAATCATTTTGATAATAATAAGTTTGATCTGTTTTACCGAGAAGGTCTACGGTTCGAGTCCGTATAGCCCTAGATATAAACTAAAAAATTTAAAATAAAAAATTGTCTAATTTGACTGTCTTGATTCTTGTTTGTTGCGTAGCTTGGGCTTAACGGGTTGCTTCATCCTATAAACAAAATTTTGACTAAAAATAACTCAAAGGAATTAACAACATAAAACTGAAAGCAAAACGTTTTGCAAGGGATCGAATCGAGCCTTTTCCAACCGTAAATAAATAAAGCAATCAACCCTTCGTCATTAATTTAATCTTCGAAGTTAAATTCCATAGGAATTTTCCTGCCCACAACCAAGCGGGAATGATATTCCTTTTCTTTGGTATAACTAATCTTAATTAATTTAAGAAGTAAAAATACTGCCACCTAAATCTAGGGAATAACCTAATGAATCTCTTTGCTTTGACACGTTTCTTGATAAGTTTCATTGTCAACAATGGAAAATTTGTTTTGTCTTCGTTACCTTAGTGAAGAAAAGATGAATGGTATTCGTTTTCTCAATATCGAAAAACCCTACACAGATTCTAATAAACGAAATATACTAACACTAAGGTATTCCAAATCCGGATAGGTAAATACCTATTAATTCTCTTCCATTTGAATACTTCTTCCATTCTAAATCACTAAAAAAACTTCGGGATTATATTGCTAAAAAGCTAAATTCTTAAACCCAAAATTTCTATTTTATTTGTTCGCTTTAAAAATTCTAGACCAAAAGATTTGTCTAAGCGTAACAGTTAGAGTTATACTAACTAAGGAAATAAAATTAAGTAGACTAGTAGACTTGAAAGAAGATCCCAGCCAAGCCAGTCGATAAATCTTTAAATCAGATATCCCGCGCAATAATCAACAAAGTAAACTAGACGGTTTGGTCAAAATGAGTTCTTGTTTTGACTAAATGGTTCTGGATGACTTGACAACTTCAATTCGACTCGACCAATCCAGTCTATTCGATTTTCCACGTTTATAGGAGTTCATCTATGTTTTTGATTTACGAATATAACACTTTTTGGGCATTTCTAATAATATCAAGTTTTATTCCTATTTTGGCATTTTTAATTTCCGGGATTTTAGCACCGATTAGGAAAGGGCCGGAGAAACTTTCTAGTTATGAATCGGGTATAGAACCAATGGGCGACGCTTGGTTACAATTTAGAATCCGGTATTATATGTTTGCTCTCGTTTTTGTTGTTTTTGATGTTGAAGCGGTTTTTCTTTATCCATGGGCAATGAGTTTCGATATATTGGGTGTATCTGTATTTCTAGAAGCTTTTATTTTCGTGATTATTTTAATTCTGGGTTTAGTTTATGCATGGCGAAAGGGAGCATTGGAATGGTCTTAGCTCTTGAATATTCAGACAATAAAAGAAAAAAAAAGGAGAAAAAGATTGAAAAATTATGAAGTCCATTAAGTTTCCTTTATTTGATCGAACGGCTGCCAATTCTGTTATTGCAACTACATTAAATGATTTTTCAAATTGGTCAACACTTTCTAGTTTATGGCCACTTCTCTACGGTACCAGTTGTTGCTTTATTGAATTTGCTTCACTCATAGGCTCGCGATTTGACTTTGATCGGTATGGATTAATACCAAGATCGAGTCCTAGACAAGCGGATCTAATTTTAACAGCCGGAACGGTAACAATGAAAATGGCCCCCTCCTTAGTGAGATTATATGAGCAAATGCCCGAACCTAAATATGTTATTGCTATGGGAGCCTGCACAATTACGGGGATGTTCAGTACCGATTCTTATAGTACTGTTCGGGGGTCGATAAGCTAGTCCCTGTGGATGTCTATTTGCCGGGTTGTCCCCTAAACCGGAAGCAGTTATAGACGCTATAACAAAACTTCGGAAGAAAATCTCACTAGAAATCTATGAAGCTAGAATTAGGTCTCAACAAGCAAATCGGTGTTTTACGACCAATCACAAGTTTTATCTTGGACACAGTATTAATACTGGAAATTATGATCAAAGATTTCTCTATCAATCCCCATCTACTTCCGAATCCGTATCGAAACCCTTTTATCAAATAGAATATAGAATATAAAATATCTTATTACGAATTACTAAATAAGGCAGGATTCCTTTGTACAGAATAACAAAGTAGCAGGTCAACCTTCATAAATTTTATATAGAATGCGAAATATTATAACTAAAAAAAAATGGGAGATAAAAAAGATGCAAGGTCGTTTATCTGCTTGGCTAGTCAAGCATGGGATAATTCATAGATCTTTGGGCTTTGATTATCGAGGAATAGAGACTTTACAAATAAAGGCTGAGGATTGGCATTCCATTGCTATTATTCTCTATGTATATGGTTACAATTATCTACGCTCCCAATGTGCCTATGATGTAGCACCCGGCGGACTGTTAGCGAGTGTTTATCATCTTACCCGAATAGAGTATGGTGTAGATCAACCAGAAGAGGTATGCATAAAAGTATTTACCTCAAGAAGGAATCCTCGAATTCCTTCTGTTTTCTGGAGTTTGGAAAAGCGTAGATTTTCAAGAACGAGAATCTTATGATATGTTTGGAATCTCCTATGATAATCATCCGCGGTTGAAACGTATCTTAATGCCTGAAAGTTGGATAGGATGGCCCTTACGTAAGGATTATATTGCCCCAATTTTTATGAAATACAAGATGCGCATTGAATGACAAGAAAATCACTTCCACTTATCCAATTTCAACAAGAACGCGGATTAGACTTTCTGTTCTAGATTAACGAGAATAAGTGAGGTCTCTTTTGTATTAGAGAATTATGTATAGGCTACTAAAATTGGAATTCTTCCATTTATTTGGAAGATACTTAGTGCCTATGAGTCGAACTAAATTTATAGTATAAATCAACCAAGTTCTACATCACGAGCCTTGTACTGCACCTACTGCTTAGACCCATTTTAGAAAGTTGTATCGAAACAAATTAGGAGCAACACAAGTACAAAGAAATTAAAGAGGATCAAATTCGATTTATTTGTATCTTATTCGAACCAAATCTTGTCTATTTCAACTTCGACTTTTTTCAACCAACCAACCGAACCTTTCAAATATGTATGAAGTATTAACATTCTTTTTGCTTTTGAACGAATACGAATAAAAAAATAAAATCTAATTTCGTTTTATAAACTTTTTAGAATTTAAGAAACCCTACCCATCTATAAAATAGGTGGGGTCTATATTGCCAAGATAGGTAAATTGATTAAGATCTAGATTATAAATCAATATGTATCTCGTAATAATAATAAAAAAAAAAAAAAGACCTTGTCCAAATTAACCCTGTGCCAAGAACCAGATTTGAACTGGTGGCACGAGGATTTTCAGTCCTCTGCTCTACCAGCTGAGCTATCCCGACCATTCCCGGCGTAGTAACCCATACTCATTATACTCATTTTATTATTTTAGTTGATGACTGGGTTCTATGTCAATTAAAGGAAAGGAGAGATTACAAATTTTTCTCCAAGTCCTTTAATTTCTTTAATCTTCAAAAAGACCACTTTTTCAGTTTCAGTATTCGTAAAGCTATTGATTGTGAATGATTTAAATCAGGATTCTTTGCTCAATTTGGATGTGCATTCTATATCACACGGGAGAAGAGAAAGTCGTCCATCTGCGTTTGTCAAAGAATCAGAAAAAGAAAGAAATTTTTAACTGAAAGATAGAGGGTAGGACAAAGATTTTGGGAGTCAAATAGACTTGTTTGGGGATAGAGGGACTTGAACCCTCACGATTTTAAAAGTCAACGGATTTTCCTCTTACTATAAATTTCATTGTTGTCGGTATTGACATGTAGAAGGGGACTCTATCTTTATTCTTGTCCGATTGATCAGTTCTTGAAAAGATTTATCGGACTCTGGAGTGAATGATTTGATGAATAAAAATTCTATTTTTTTTTCAATGAATTCACACCAATTCTTATATTTTGTATTTTCATATAGAAAAATACATCTATAGATTCGGGTCATCGTTAATCATTTGTTATAGTATTCAATAGATAGGTTTATCCTTGACCCTTTCTGACGTTTCGGTGGAAAGATTCCTTTAACCGTGCCTCCATTTGCTAGAACAGCTTCCATTGAGTCTCTGTACCTATCCCTTTTTCGGTTTCTGAACCTTTCTTTTGATAAAAGATAAAACAGGATTTGGCTCAGGATTGCCCTTTTTTGAATTCCGGGGTTTCCCTGAATTTGAAAGTTATCACTTAGTAGGTTTCCATACCAAGGCTCAATCCAATTAAGTCCGCAGCGTCTACCCATTTCGCCATATCCCCTTCGTTTTGAAATTAGGATCTTATTAGAATCTAATTCCTTTTTCTTTTATTTAAACTGGAACCCTTGAGTTTATTAGCTAGGTAACTAGTTAATAAATATATTTTCTGTATCTATATAAAACCTGGAGTTGATACAATCAAATTGGATTTTATTATTTTTGTATCAGCAATTCAATATAGATTGATCTACCATATTACCATATTATATATATATGTTTCTCTTCTGTGCGTTTTTCACTGAAATTTTGGATAGTTAAAAGATCCATTTTTCTATAGTTTTACAGACACTATACAATAGTGTATTGAGTTCCTCTGCATAGAGGATTTATATTATGTGGGCCTGCTTAGCTCAGAGGTTAGAGCATCGCATTTGTAATGCGATGGTCATCGGTTCGATTCCGATAGCCGGCTTTTGTGTATTTTTCATTGTTTTCTTTAATACTTTTTTTTTTAATGGATAATCTTCCTTTGAAATAAAAGACTATTCCAAAAGTGTCTTCCCCTTTTCTAAAATCCATGAATTTCTTAAACTCCCAACTATAGTCAGAAAAAGTTTCTTTTCTTTTTCTAGTTATTAGTTATATAAATATCATATAAAAAGGATGACTGTTTATCCAAAAAATAATTCGAAAAAAAAATAAGGAGTGATTATGTCGCGTTACCGAGGTCCTCGTTTCAAAAAATACGTCGTTTGGGGCTTTACCAGGATTAACTAAAAGGCCTAAAGCCGTAAGTGATCTTAGAAACCAATCACGCTCCGGTAAGAAATCTCAATATCGTATTCGTCTAGAAGAAAAACAAAAATTGCGTTTTCATTATGGTGTTACAGAACGACAATTAATTAAATATGTTCGTATCGCCAGAAAAGCCAAGGGATCAACGGGTCAAGTTTTACTGCAATTACTTGAAATGCGTTTGGACAACATACTTTTCGACTGGGCATGGCTTCGACTATTCCCGCAGCCCGCCAATTAGTTAACCATAGACATATTTTAGTAAATGGGCGGATAGTAGATATACCAAGTTATCGTTGCAAACCCCAAGATATCATTACGGCGAAAGATGAACAAAAATCCAGAACTCTGATTCAAAATTCTCTCAACTCTTCCTCTCATGAAGAAGTACCAAGCCATTTGACCCTGCGTCCAGTCGAATCTAAAGGATTAGTCAACCAAATAATAGATAGTAAATGGGTCGGTTTGAAACTAAATGAATTGTTAGTCGTAGAATATTATTCTCGTCAGACTTAAACCTAAACGAACCTTTGTTCGTTAAATTTTCTTCTCTTTCATACATAAAAAATGAAACAAAGGTTAAGTAAGAAAAAGACAGGTTTGATCGATATTTTATCCCTTTTATGTATCATAAATCGAAGGGCTTCATGTTCTTTCTTTGCCGAATTCGTGCTAGTTGCCATGTGACGGCAACCAGACTAGAGAATCTATATCAATGAAAAGTCTAACTAGTGAACTAAGGATTTAATCGGGTGTTAAAATGGGTCTAATTTCTCTTTAGGTACGGAAAGAGAGGGATTCGAACCCTCGGTAAACAAAAGCCTACATAGCAGTTCCAATGCTACGCCTTGAACCACTCGGCCATCTCTCCTCCATAATGATACTAATCAGGAACTAAAAGCCGAGTGAATGGCAAGTTCGCTATATTCCATTTTAGGGATACTACGACCAATCCATTTTAACTATTTTAACTTAACTATTATATTTAACAATTATACTATTATAATTATATATTAATTATATTAATTATATATAATATAATAATTAATATATTAAATATTAACAATATAACAATATATTAACAATATAATAATATATATATATATATTACTAATTAACTACTATCTAGTATATTACTAATTATATTAATTTTAATTAATTTATATTATTAATTAATAATTAATTTAATATTAATATATAAAAATAAAATTAATATAGATATATTAAATAATATAAATATATTAAATATATTAAATAAATATATTAAAATAAAATTATAAAATATAAATATAATTAAAAATATAATTAAAATATAAATATAATTAAAAATAGAAATTTTTAAACAAAACAATAAAAAAGTGGGGAGGTTATTCGATTTTCATTATAGAACGATTATTCGATCTTTTATTGTTTCTATCATGATTCAATCAAAATATCGCGAGGTACTCGAATCTGTAACTTCACTGAAATATGAATAGTTCGCTTTATTGGTATACTACTAGATTAGGATGAAATGGAATCTGGTTCAAATATTTCTTATCGATTCCTGTCAAGTCAAAAAGGATTAATTTTAATTAATTGTAATAGAAAACAAGACCCATAATCTTTTTTTTATTTATTTTAATTAATAAAATAAAATATTATTAAAAAATAATTATAAATTATATTTTATGTTATTTAGTACTGTACAGTTATTTTTCGTGGGATCATTTTCCCACGGAGGGATGAGAAGACTTCGAGAATGGATTGCTAGCTATGCCTAGATCGCGGATAAATGGAAATTTTATTGATAAAACATTTTCAATTGTAGCCAATATCTTATTGAAAATAATTCCGACAACTTCAGGAGAAAAGGAGGCATTTACCTATTACAGAGATGGTGTGATTTGATTCGTTTTTTTTTTTATTTTTATTTCGCGTACGAACTAGAGAAATGAAAAAAATCTACGCTTGTTGAAGGTGAAATTTAGAAATAGAACAATTCCTTCTGTCGTGTATCCTCGATTAATGCAACCTCAGATACTATGTTTCAATTTTTGATTCTAGTATTGAGCGAAAGGTTATACCTAGAGGTTCGGGAAATCCTACTCCACGAGTACCGATGGACAGCATAAGGGAAGAAGCGCTACACTTAGGAATCAACAACACGAAAACCTTGGTAGAAATGACCCCTTTCCTTATTGTAATTAGAATTAGGTTCGGGGCTAAAAGAATGGTTGGGGCAACAAACATCCATCTCGTTCGTACTTTGGATATCAATATAACCATCGAAGGCTGTTGAAGTGACTAATTCCGGGAAATTAGGAGGCGTTGAAAACAAAGAAATTGTTGGAGTTCTTTTTATATCTAATCTAGTCCCAAGTGTGGAGAAAAGATCTCTTGCAGGAAGGTTGGCTAGAGATTTTTGTAAAAACACTAGCCCCGCTTAGTCCATAATGAGAATATTATTAGAGTTTTGGATTTCATGGATTATTCTCCTTATGCACATAAGGGAGGAGCCGTATGAGATGCAAGTCTCGCGTACGGTTCTGGAACGGAGATTCTTTTAATTGAATGGCGACCGTAACGGATGTCGGCTCAATCCGAAGGAAATTATGCGGAAGCTTTACAGAATTATTATGAAGCTATGCGACTAGAAATTGATCCCTACGATCGAAGTTATATACTCTATAATATAGGTCTTATTCATACAAGTAATGGAGAACATACGAAAGCTTTGGAATATTATTTTCGAGCACTAGAACGAAATCCATTCTTACCACAAGCTTTTAACAATATGGCCGTGATCTGTCATTACGTGCGACTATCTTCACTATAGAAATAGAAGGAAAAAGAAAAAAAGGGGCTTTCTACATACGTATCGTCTAAACTAACGATTTTTATCAGCTGTAGTAAAGAAAAAATTTCACTGAAATTTAAATATGAAGAAATAGATATACCTAGCTACTTTGTCTATGGATAAAAAAGGATCTAATTCATAGAGGAAGCGCCGTAAAGATCAATTCGCGAGGTTTAGAACCGCAACAATACTAACTGCGTTTTTATCTCATATTCTCATATAATGTATAATGAGATAAAAATTAGGAATTGACTTATGTAATAGAGTCGATCCACTAAAGAGCAGCGGTGTAGGATCAGATCCCAAAGATAGTAAGTCCTTTCTTTCTTAGTAAGGAAAGTCTTTTTCAAAGATTCTATAGCAATTTCTATACGAAACCGAGATAGTTACCTTTCGAAAAATTCTAACAATAGGGAATTTCGTCTTCGGAAGGTGGGAAAAAAGCTAAAACGAAATAAAACACAGAAAACCGATTTGTAATGCAAATTGAATCCAAATTTCAGTTTAAAACTTATGTAATACACCTCTGCGGTTAACCCCAAAAATGGGAATAGATCCACGATAAGTTACGTTCAATAGCTAATGGATATAGTAACGGGACACCAAAAGAGTTGATGAGCCGTATGAGGTAGGAAACCCTCAAGTACGGTTCTAAGGAAGGAATTAATCTACCTAGTCCGACCGGGGAGAACAGGCCATTCGACAGGGTGATTCTGAAATCGCGGAAGTTTGGTTTGATCAAGCCGCTCAGTATTGGAAACAGGCTATAGCACTTACTCCTGGTAATTATATTGAAGCACACAATTGGTTGAGGATCACGAGACGTTTCGAATAAAAGAAGGCGCTTTTTTTTCTTATTTTTTTTTATAATTAGAATATATTTGATATATTTGATAGTTTTTATATATTAACTATAAAAATTCATTATGGATTTTGGATTCATTTTTATCTCATTATAAAAAATGGATTATTCCTTTGCTTTGGCTTTGGGTAAAGGGTCAAGCAGAGAATCCCTTATCTTATATTTATAAACATTCTAAACATTCTATTTTTTTTTATTCTAGAAAAATTTTATTCTAGAAAAATATTAAATTTTTAATTATTTATATTTTAATTATTTATATTTTATATATCTAAATATTTATTATTTTTATATATTTTTTATATATTATATATTTAAATTTAATTATTTAATTATTTATAAATTATTTATAAATTTAATTATTTATTTTATATATTTAATATATTTAATTATATATTATATATATATTATATAAATTATATAAAATTAAATATAATATTTTAATTAAATATAAATAAAATATAATATTAAATATAATGTTATAATTATAATATTATAATATTTTATAATAAATAATAATAAATAATAAAATATAAAATAATAATAATAAAATATAAAATAATAAATTTAATAAAAATAAATTTAATAAAAATACAAAATTATTGTATTAGAATACAAAAGAAAATATTTTATTCCAATATTCCAATTTTATTCAAAATTCAAAGAAATTAAAATTTAAACTAATCTATAGAAACCAATCTTTAATATTTAAATTATTAAAATTTAAAGTAATAACTAAATTATACTAAAAAATTAGTATAATTTAGTTAATTATACCATGATATTTCCTAAGAACGGCAGCTCACTTGATTTGGGATGGAGTAATTAATTCCTATCATCAGGTTGTACAAACGAATCATTTTTACAGTGATCCAAAGCCTGAAAAGGGTTGTATGAGATTGAAAAGGTCCGTTGAGCGCCTCTTGGCTATGTCATAATAGATCCGAACACTTGCCCCGGATCGACTTCTAGATCATAATTACTCTAGTAAAGAACTAAAGAAACCGATAGAAAAATAGAACAAAACTAATTCTAGAAATATCTAGAAATATCTATTAAATAAAGGTTTACTAATTATAATTTGATTTGAATTTGATTGTGGCGGGTCTCTTTGTATGTGTTGTCCGGAAAGAGGAGGACTCAATGATTATTCGTTCCCCGGAACCAGAAGTAAAAATTTTGGTGGATAAGGATCCCGTACAAACTTCTTTCGAGGAATGGGCCAAACCGGGTCATTTCTCAAGAACAATAGCCAAAGGACCTGAAACTACCACGTGGATCTGGAATCTACATGCCGATGCTCACGATTTTGATAGCCATACCAGTGATTTGGAGGAGATTTCTCGAAAAGTGTTTAGTGCCCATTTCGGTCAACTCTCTATCATCTTTCTTTGGCTGAGCGGCATGTATTTCCACGGTGCTCGTTTTTCCAATTATGAAGCATGGCTAAGTGATCCAACTCGCATTGGGCCGAGCGCCCAGGTAGTTTGGCCAATAGTGGGCCAAGAAATATTGAATGGTGATGTGGGGAGGGTTCCGAGGAATCCAAATAACCTCTGGTTTTTTCAGATTTGGCGAGCATCGGGAATAACTAGTGAATTACAACTCTATTGTACCGCAATTGGTGCATTGGTCTTTGCAGCCTTAATGCTTTTTGCTGGTTGGTTTCATTATCATAAAGCGGCCCCAAAATTGGCTTGGTTTCAAGATGTAGAATCTATGTTGAATCACCATTTAGCGGGACTACTGGGCCTCGGGTCTCTGGCTTGGGCAGGGCATCAAGTACATGTATCTTTACCGATTAACCAATTTCTAAACGCTGGAGTAGATCCTAAAGAAATACCGCTTCCTCATGAATTTATTTTGAATCGTGACCTTTTGGCTCAACTTTATCCAAGTTTTGCCGAGGAGCAACCCCTTTTTACCTTGAATTGGTCAAAATATGCTGACTTTCTTACTTTTCGCGGAGGATTAGACCCAGTAACCGGAGGTCTATGGTTGACCGATATTGCACACCATCATTTAGCTATTGCTATTCTATTCTTGTTAGCGGGTCACATGTATAGGACCAACTGGGGCATTGGTCATAGCCTAAAAGATATTTTAGAAAGTCATAAAGGTCCATTTACGGGCCAGGGCCATAAAGGACTATATGAGATCTTAACAACGTCATGGCATGCTCAATTATCTCTTAACTTAGCCTTGTTAGGCTCTTTAACCATTGTTGTAGCTCATCATATGTATTCCATGCCCCTTATCCATATCTAGCTACTGACTATGGTACACAACTGTCATTGTTCACCCATCATATGTGGATTGGTGGATTTTTAATAGTTGGTGCTGCTGCGCATGCGGCCATTTTTATGGTAAGAGACTATGACCCAACTACTAGATACAACGATCTATTGGATCGTGTCCTTCGACATCGTGATGCAATCATATCACATCTTAACTGGGCGTGTATATTTCTGGGATTTCATAGTTTTGGTTTGTATATTCATAATGATACGATGAGTGCCTTAGGGCGTCCTCAAGA
>JAWJED010000046.1:1974757-1982257 GCA_033675135.1 Frankliniella intonsa | reverse complement strand
CTCCTATTCAACTACTTCGACCATTTTCGAGCACCTCAGAGTATTTTGGGGCATCTGAAGATTCGATCGTTTTTAGATGATTTCTCTTTCATTATCCCCTCCCCGGTTTCGAAGATAAAAATCCTTTATTGTCTCAAAACTGACCTAGGGAAATCCATGAACTCAATTATTCTTTTTTAAGAACCATATGAACCTGAACCGCGAATTGTCTTTTTATGACTCATTAATCAGATGAATGAATTTCATCAACAAAATTTTCACGGAATAAGCCACTCGCTCTCGCACTACTAACTGATCCTCGGATCTAACCCCTCTTACTCTTATTGGATCACCTAATTTTATTCTTAGATCTTGTTCGTCAGATTGACAAAAGAAAAATGTTTCTAGATTCTTATAATTTCTATGGATACTAAAGATTCTATATATTTAACTACCTAATTAATAATTAAATTAATATCTATATCTAATTATCTCTAATTATCTAATTTTAGATTAGGAATTCTTGTTTTTATTTTCTTTGAGTATTTTCTTTCTTATATTATATCATCTATATTGCATTGCCCTTTCCTTCATAGAAATTAAAAACCTCAAAGTCTACCCCTCCGGGTAAAAAAAAAACAAGACATTTCGAGTATTTTTCTCTTTAGTCTTAGCTATTCTAAAGAGAGAGATTTTTTATTTTTCGTTAAATTAAATTTCCAAATACAAAACTGTAAATGAAAGTCACTTTCTCACATCCATTTTCCGTTGGACTTTCGTAACCGAAATATTGGATGGGGCGGTAGAAAAATTTTTGGTACATGAAGCTGCGGTGTGATAGCTATACATTTATATAGAAATTTATCTTGTTCTAGAATCAAAGTCAAAGAAAGAAAGATAGTGAAACTCGCTCTTATCTTATGACTTGTAAGAGGGTTTCTCTGTAGACGACGGAAAAAAATTATTATTACCATGGAAAATCCAGGAACAAGAGGATGAAATCGTAAATCTCGACAAATTTTTTCGAAGTCTAAAGAAATGAAATTGTCAACTATTTTACAAAGTACAAAAAGGGTGGTGTTCTAATTCAAATTTTTGTTCCATCAAATTTGAATATCAGAATAACGGATATAGTTCTAATTAAATGGGCCAGGTCCACTTAGTTTTTCTTTTGTTGATTTCGAATCCTTGCAATGCATTTGATTGGTAAAAATAGGATCTTCAATGATTCAAGAGAAGAGTCAGCTTATGATTATTGATAATAATAAAAATTTACCGAAAAAGTGCTACACTTTAGAATTCGAAATACTATACTCTAACTCAGTATAATGATAACATATCATCCGCTAGTTTTTTGTATTACAAATACAAAAATATGCCTATTTGCTGAATAGATCTAGCCTTTTCCTTTAGAAAAAGAAAAGCCCCTTATCGGATTTGAACCGATGACTTACGCCTTACCATGGCGTTACTCTACCACTGAGTTAAAGGGGCTTGTTTTATTTAATTCCTGAATGAGTTGCTATATTTATGTATATAATAATAATAGACATTATATATAATCCATAAGTATGGACAGTAGACTCATACTGGCTAATCGCTGATTTTTGAATAATCAAATGTTGTAGAGTCAGTCTAGTATAAGAAAATAAATTGTTTGAATACTGGCTTCTTTTTCTAGCTTTCTATCAAACCAAAATTCACTTAATTAATATTTTAATTAATATTAAATTTAATATTAAATATTAATAATAACATACTTAATCTTAATTAATAACATACTATAACATACTAATAATAAATAAACTTAATTAATAATAACATAGATGTAGACTTAGGAATTCGATCTAAAACAAATTTCACGATATTTCATCGAATCGGAAGAGATTATATGTGTCCCTTTAAACTAAAGTCTTAGAGACAACTGTCACTAATTTCGTGCTACCGCTTACTATATTTCTATAATCTATAAAGATTATAATATCTAAATCTAATTAATATCTAATTCTAATTAATATCTAATATATAAATATATAAAATCTAATATATAAAGATTCTAATATTAATACTAATATTAATAAATTATAATACTAATATTAATAAACGATAAACGAACGATTCAGGAATTAAATAATGAACCAAAAATTAGATACAATTTTGAATATCCCTCGTCTTTATTCATATCATTCTATTGACAATTTTTCATATCATTCTATTGACAATTTTAAAAACTGATCATACTATGATGATAGTATCATGGCAGTTGGACAAGTCGGCCCCCATCGTCTAGTGGTTTAGGACATCTCTCTTTCAAGGAGGAAGCGGGGATTCGAATTCCCCTGGGGTAGGGTACTACGAAAGGAAGTTGATCATGGATTCCCAATAAGCCTAAAGTGGGTTCTTCCTGGGTCGATGCCCGAGCGGTCAATGGGGACGGACTGTAAATTCGTTGGCAATATGTCTACGCTGGTTCAAATCCAGCTCGGCCCAATAATACAAATAATAATATAATTGATCAATCTACCATGTGATGGTATAATCTCCCCTTGTCCTTAAGAATACCCAATACTCTACGAAGAGAAAAAGTTTCTGCTAGATCCCTTATTTCCCTGGGATTGTAGTTCAATTGGTTAGAGCACCGCCCTGTCAAGGCGGAAGCTGCGGAGTTCGAGCCCCGCCAGTCCCGACGGATCGAATAGCCAATAAATACATGAATTTGTTTTTCCCTTTCTATGAACTTGTAAAAGGTGTTGGGGTCCTACTTTCATTCCCAAAGAAAAAGTCGGTATTTTTTTTTAAGCCCTAACGAAAAAGCGAAAATGAAAATAGTGAATAAATAGTGAATAGAGGTTATAGAAAAAAGGAAACATATTTAACAAGAAAATTATAATAATATAAAAATTATAATAATATAATAAATAAAGAAATCTTGTATTGATTGGTTACGGAATCAAAATTTTGATTCGGTATGTATAAAAGAACTTCTCCTATGTTATACTATTCAAGTCGCGGCTACGAATTGATTTGATAGCTCAGATATTGTTATTCCTGATATTGATCCTATTCAACACCATCGAAAAATTAATTCAAATTAATTGAATTTTCAAACGAAAAATTTATCATCTCTAGGGGATTAAATCCCGAGTTATTGCGAAGAAAAACCGATGACATTATGGAAGTAAATATTCTTGCATTTATTGCTACTGCACTATTCATTCTAGTTCCGACCGCTTTTCTACTTATCATTTACGTAAAAACAGTCAGTCAAAATGATTAATTAAATTTTAAAATTAATTTGAATGAAACTTTCCTTCTGAGTTCTTATCAAAAATTGACGAAATTAAATGAAAATGAATAGGATTCAAATTAATTTCACGTCTTAACTTAAATCACAAATCACATAGGCAAATTAGACTCGGTGGTATTCTAAGAGATAGATAGTATAGTAGAAAGAAAGATTTATCTAGTTCTACAATACTATCTATCTGGTAGTCTACAAATTGAGTCTATAAAGTTGAAATCTAGACTAAATCTAAAGGATTAAGTTTCGATAGATTCCAATGTTATCGTCATAGATGTGTATATTAATTCCCTATATTCTAGATAATTGACAGACTGCCCAATTTGCTCCATCTAGTTGGGCCGATCAGAACTAATTTTAGCATTTGAATTTCCTCTTTTACTAATAAGAGAGGAAACCTCAATGATTTCGAACGCCCAAACAATGATATGAAAAAAAGTTGATAAAGGCCAAATCTTCCTTCGAAAATTAGAAAGAAAGCAATTCCCAATATGTGACTCGCCCCGTCTTATTCTTGTATAGTCTCTTATTAGATAACCACTATATTCTCTATATTCAAAATCATTGCTGATTGAAAGTGCGTCTACACTTACTTCGTTTTTAATCTTGGAATAGCAAAGAGAAAAAGAAATAAAAAAGTCCGATCTTCCTTAGTATCCAGCTATAAAAAAAAGTAAGAGTATATTCCATTGATTGACATATCTCTTTGATTGAAAGAGTATGATTCATATCATCGATTACCCCATGGGAGTCAATTAGGTGGACTAAATAGTTAAAGCCGATCTATAAAAACAAGTGATATGATTTGATTCTTCAACTCAATTAAGGGCATTTCTAGAGCCCACTTCGTCCCCACACTACGAGTGAAAGAGAAAATGTAAAGACTACCATTAAAGCAGCCCAAGCCAGACTGACTATATCCATGTGAATTATGTCCCCGATCTCTATAAATACAAAGGAATTATTCCATTATTCTTCACTAATAATAGTGGAATCGACGGTGAAGAAGTCAAAGGGATTCGGACCGAACACTATTGATAAACCAATATAATAAACGACTATAATTTTGAATTGGTAAAGATTAAACATAAGCAAAATACAAAATCTGTAGTAACATTCGAGGGGAATGGGAACAGGTAGGAATAATAGTGCTTACTCTTTTTTTTTTTTGTTGATTCGCGTAACGTAAAACAAAAAAAAATAAATAAAAGCGGAAGGGCGAAATTTCTAAGAAAGAGAAAGCACTATCTATTTAAGACCTCGATGTCTCCATTTGATCTAATTATGTCTGCCTATACTAAGCTAAAGGGTTTGACTAGGTGTTGCCGAAAAGGAATTCGTTTGTTTTGTTACTTTATGGCTGTTTTTCTATACCTATATCTATATTCTATATAAAAATTCTATATATATAAAATATATATAAGTAGTAAATTATCCATCCAATCTAATAGGGATGCAAAAAATAAAAATAGAAGGAAATTGGCAAGTCTTGATAGCCCCTATGCCAGTAGATTAGAATATTTCCCCGAAGCCCAGATCCGAACGAGGATTCATTTTTGTTTTAGAAAAACCTTACGACCACATGCTTAGAATCAAAGAAAGTATCACCAGTTTGGTTCCTTTTCTTCTACCAGGGAATAATTTTGCGAGTTATATCAGAAGAAAAGAAGAACTTGTTTTAGCTTTTTTGTTGATTAGGCGACACCCGGATTTGAACTGGGGAAAAAGGATTTGCAGTCCCCCGCCTTACCACTCGGCCATGCCGCCAAAATGATCCAAACGAGATGAAAGTAATCCCTAATCTGGGAATTCTTATTTTCATTTTACCCCCGTTTTCCTTAATCCTAAACTTATTTGATTTGATCCACCCTTCTTTTGATTGTATCTGAAAATACACAATGATAAACAAATTTACCACTTTTTTTATAGTGAAAAATCCAATGGGCATTTTCGGTTGACAAAGTGGAACCATTAACTATGGATTATTTACTTCGAATTCATGCCCTTTTCTGGTATTGTAATCGACAATTGTGTTTTCCTTCTGATATAAGATATAAGAAAATACAAATCGAGACAGAACTCATCAGTATTTATCAAAAATTCCTTCTCAATTTCAATTATTCAATTATAACAAAGTATATGAGTATATGTAAACCCCAGAACCTAAATTGTTACGCGGATAGCTAATATTGAGCTATGTTGTCAATAGAATAGGGAATTAGCATAAAATTAGGCCACTTAACTTAAATATTTTAACTTAAATTTAAATATATTTAAATTATTTTATATTAAATATTATTATTTATTATAATTATAATTTTTATTTATTAAATAAAATATATTATAATTATATATTATTAAATTATTTATATATTATATATTAAATTATTATATATTAAATATAAAAATAAATATATTAAATATAAAAATATAAATTTTCTTATATTATATACTTAAAATCTACTTAAAATTATAGTTTATTCAAAAATTAGTATTCAAAAATTAGTAAAGTACAAATTCTCTCTTTTCTTTGCTTTGCGAATCGGTTTTGAACAACGAAATTCCTACCATAAAGTCAGTTAAGTATTAATATAATGGATTTTATCTTATTTTCTTGTCTTTATCTCTTAACCAACCTTTTTCGCTAATTTTAATACGTAATATCATAATATGATTTTAATCATTTTTCTTTGTTTTCCTATTCTATCCCAAACCCCATGCCTTAATAACTTACTAAAATAAGGCGAAGTCGAAATAACATAATGTTGGTTCTAGGGTTGTTTTATTAATTCCTTTGGATCTGTTGAAAGTTACCATTTCAATCCAAAACTCTCTTTATTCCTTCGCTCAGAAATAGTTGATAATTTCATTCCAAATATGTTCAAATTTCATGTGATTCAGTAAACGGAATAGAAGTTCCACGAGTGCTAGATCTTCGGTCTAATTAGACGAAGAATGTAACGATAATGGGAGTTTTTGAAAAATGCGAATTTAAACTCGGGGCCGAAAATAAGGCAATGTCTACAATACCGGGACTTAATCAGATACAATTTGAGGGGTTTTATAGGTTCATCGATCAAGGTTTGACAGAAGAACTCTTTAAGTTTCCAAAATTGAAGATACCGATCATGAAATTGAATTTCAATTATTTGTCGAAAGCTATCAATTGGTAGAACCATTGATAAAGGAAAAAATGCTGTGTATGAATCACTCACATATTCTTCTGAATTATATGTATCCGCGGGATTAATTTGGAAAACCAGTAGGGATATGCAAGAACAAAGTATTTTGATTGGAAACATTCCTCTAATGAATTCCTAGGAACTTTTATAGTAAATGGAATATATAGAATTGTGATCAATCAAGTACTGCAAAGCCCCGGTATTTATTACCGGTCAGAGTTGGACTATAACGGAATTGCGGTCTATACCGGCACTATAATATCAGACTGGGGAGGAAGATCACAATTAGAGATTGATAGAAAAGCAAGGATATGGGCTCGAGTGAGTAGGAAACAAAAATATCGATTCTAGTTCTATCATCAGCTATGGGTTTGAATCTAAGAGAAATTCTAGACAATGTTTATTATCCTGAAATTTTTTTGTCTTTTTTGAATCATAAAGAGAGAACAAAAATAGGATCAAAAGAAAATGCCATTTTGGAATTTTATCAACAATTTGCGTGCGTAGGCGGGGATCCAGTATTTTCTGAATTCTTATGTAAGGAATTACAAAGAAATTCTTTCAACAAAGATGTGAATTAGGAAGGGTTGGTCGACGAAATATGAACCAAAGACTGAACCTTGATATATCCCAGAACAACACTTTTTTGGTACCACGAGATATATTGGCCGCCACTGATCAATTGATTGGACTAAAATTTGGAATGGGGACACTTGACGATACGAATCATTTGAAAAATAAGCGCATTCGTTCTGTAGCGGATCTTTTACAAGATCAATTCGGGTTGTCTCTGGTTCGTTTAGAAAATGTGGTTCGAGGAACTATATGTGGAGCAATTCGGCATAAATTAATACCAACTCCTCAGAATTTGGTAACGGCAACTCCATTAACAACCACTTATGAATCTTTTTTGGTTTACATCCCTTATCTCAAGTTTTAGATCGAACTAATCCATTGACACAAATAGTTCATGGTAGAAAATTGAGTTATTTAGGTCCTGGAGGACTAACAGGGCGAACTGCTAGTTTTCGAATACGA